>QFEN01001081.1:0-18282 GCA_003316125.1 Auricularia polytricha
TCTCCCTAAGAAGATCATGAGGGGTGGAAAAGGGCAATGCGATATGAAACTTACAAGTTCAACATAAACCTGTGCTTGATCGAGATTGTCATCGATGGATCCGACAGTTGTCGAGGAATAGATGGAGTACAAGGTGTCCCCGATTGTACTGCTCACAAGCCCTTGGGAGTTGAGCGACTGATACTTGGCAACTCCAGCAATGAATGACAGTAGTTCGACATTTTCCGACTGGAAAGGGGTGGATGATGTGGCAACGGAAGAAATCAGATCATTGGAATAATTGACAAGGACTGTTGTCAATTTTGGAATCACTTCGCACACGCTTGCGTTAAGAAAGTTATACCTGTTGAACCCTTGAGTAAATATCACTACGGAAACGGATTCAGTCAATGATTACGAAAGCATATTTCAAAAACTTACAGAAGCTCGTATAGGTTTGGTTGATATTCTTGGGTCCTGGGCACACGAGAGACGGAAGAAAGCCGCTTCCCGAGGCACTCCCATTTCCACCTGCATCCACCATGGTCACATATTGCTGCGTCACCAGCGTATCTAGGAGTTGACAGTCAATTTGAGACAAGCATCCTCGATCCAAACTTACTGGCACCACAATTTGCATTGATATTCCACAGGCGAAGACCAGTAATGGAAGTGTCCGAAGCAGTCGAGTTATAGATAACGCTGGAGTCACTTGTGTCCCAAACGTACTGCGGTTGACTCGAGTTAATGGCCTGACAGTTAACATCGGCTGTCAGCCCCTGCTGCCACATGGAATAGTTCGTGCTGAAGCCTTGGGGAGGAGACACGTGGGTGTGTTTTCCCGGTACGGCTGCCGTGTTGACCGTGACATTTCCACCGCAAAAACCGAGACGAGTACCGTTGGGACCCGGAACTCCATCCGAGCCGGAATACTCTTCAATGGTAGGCACAGTCCCCTCTAGGTACACAACACAGCATCGTAAAACAGCTTCGAGTAACCTGAAGGACGGGACATACGAGTGGATATGTCATATTTTGCTCCATTGAAATTGAATGTCCCAGGAAGACCAAAGGTATACCCTGCAGCAGCAACTCCACTTAACATTCCGCCGATGTCGATAACTTCGAAAGAATTGTCCTGTACTTGGGTGCCCCGTTTTACAAGCAATTCGTCAAAGAAAGGAGGGATACATACTGTCAGTGAGTCCATTTTTCAGGAACTCTTCGTGGAGCAAGGTGGAAAATGCACTTCCAGATATGTCAAGTTCGGATCCGTTCATCTGTATTGGCCATAGGAAATAGGTCGGTGTCAAGAGAGTTGTCCACCTGTAACCCAATTCAGATTAGAGAATCTCAACGGTGTTCGCAAAGACGTTGTACCCTGCCGTTAAGAGTCTCAAAGTCCCAAAGACGAACAGCGTCAAGACGGACAATCCAAGGTATTCAGGTTTCATAACATGAGAGTTCTGGGACAAAGCGACGCCAGTGCACAGCTGAATTAGAGAGATTGGCCGTCCCATTCGATGTCTTAGTGCCTCCTTGACAGAAATCGTGAAGAGACTAGAAAAAATCACATCTCGTTGAATGGAGAGTTAAACAGAGTCAAAGGACATACGCACGTAGCGGTGGCAAGTGAAAGCACAGTCGCTATCAATGTGATGACCATCGTCAGCTCTTCAGGATGATTCCTCCATAAGTTTTCGACTTTTTCGGGTGGAGCAATGTATTCAAAGTATAGGACTGCACCAAGGAATCCGTATCCAAATGCCAGGATAACAATCTGGCTACTGATGATAGCCGTAAAGCGTACAAACTTGGCGGGGACACCAATCATCGCAGGAGCCGGGGATAGATGCAGAATCAATGCTGGCACTCGGGTATAAATATTTGACGAAGTACGAACCTTGCTGCATGCATGCACCTGGCATACCCTGAACTTCAGAACTATGGAAGTCGAGCGGATCCTGTGACCCAGATTGCTACTATTTATGTTCGAGATGCACGCAATGAAAATGAGCGCTTGGGCAAGACACATTCAAAATTGTGTAAGTTGTTGGATCTCACTAGATAAGTCTTCACGTCCCGGGAATTGAAGGCAAGAGGATGTTCTGAAAATATACTTGGCATGTGTTTGTACATCCGAGTCAGTGTATTGCTGGCACCAGCGCTTGCAAATAGGAGTGTGCTTGCCTGCCCACTGGTAGTGCGCCGTGCGGCCTTTACTTTCGCTAAGAAAATTAAAGTTGAGCGTCAATAGTGCGTACAGGAAACCGCACTCTCAGTGCGTGGTGATAGATCATCGATCATCCTTCCTCGGCGTCAATCTGGTATAGCCACTGTCCCACGGTATGACCAAATGTTTAATTTCCAGCTCAACACCCAACCAGCCGCCGTCGGAAGGCAGTCCAATGCGTCATGCATGCATGTTATATCATGATGGAGCTGCTGTGCCATCGACACAAATATCCCGGCGCTAGGGTATCTGCAAAGTATCTGGCTGCGTTTCCGGCACTGGCCCGCATCTGCATGTTAGGCTTCTGTTTAGGATTAGACGCCCTCCGGCCGTTTCTTGGCCCTCCTTCCCTGCTCGCCAATTTCCTCTTCGTACTGAATCTCAATCTATTCGTTCCTCTTCAGGTCACCGTCGTGCTCATTGCTCAGGATCATAAAAACTGCCCTTCATCAACTCACGTTACTGCCGCTTGACGTCATCTGCCTCTCACCCGGAGTCCTCCAAACGTCGAAAAGCAACATCAACAGATCAATCGTATGAATCAGAAAATGGGTCACCGTGGTACCGGTAAAATCATAATTTGCATGACTCCCTAGATGGCAACTCAACTTTCTGGCTACAAAAAACCCCGCGCACAAGAAACGGAAGAAAAAGGAGGATGAAGTACCAACTTCGGATTTCTTGCCAGTACGTGTCTCAAGTCCGTGGAAGATCGAAACACACGTATCTGCTTCAGGAGGAGTCGAGAATGCCGTTCGAAATGCAGCGATGCTTGGGTGGGAGACAGCGTTTCGAACTCGCGCCGGTCTACGCTGAGTCAGCTATGCAACGAGCCATCGTAATACCCCTTTTCCATTTATTTTGGTGCTCTGTTGGCGCTGACGCCCAGCGAACAAGAAGGAGAAGCATCCTTACTCTTCTGAGAGTCAATCCTGATAGGAAGCAAAACAGCCCCACCATCAAAGAACGGCTTCGACACAAAAGGAATACATCCGATTGATATTGTTCGAAGTTCCATGATATCCCGCATACACGGAGAATCGCCGTATCTCTTCCGCAGTCTCCGGTCTTTGCGGATTTTGTCGTGATCATATGCACAAGGCACATTCAGTGTACAGGTTCGAACTTTCATCAGACGCAAGCCCGGGCCGCTAACCTCGCCGAATTTGGGCAGTTGTGCCGACGTGCCTTCGCCATCATGGCGCCCTTTCGGAACCAATATGCCTATGTGTCTCCCCAAAAGTCCTCGCTGTTCGTGCATACATCGACAGGATCGATAGCAACGATGTTGACGTGCTCACAAGTACGTAACGGATGACTTGAGCCCAAACCCCTGGGCGTCCTTGGCGAGGGCTATGGGAACGAAGCTGGATTCAACCGAGCCCGTTACAAAGTTTTTCATCAGAAGGTTTACATGTTGAATTTCAGGTAACCATCATTGTAGCCTTGGTGTAATCTTTGCGCTGACACGCCCGGACACCATAGAAAATATCATCGAAAATCCTGGCGGAAAGATTATTGTTCGCGTAAGATGGCTATTTAATTTCTTCATTGAAAACCTATCTCTGACTTACGTATGAAAATAGGTCAAGGCTTTCAACAACCAGTGACGTGAGTTTTTGATTTTGACACTTCATCTCAGAGTGTCATGGTCGACGCCTGCCTATGTCGGGGGAGACTCCGTTCACATCAGTTCGTCGGTGACAGAATCTGCAAAGTAAAGGTGATAGGGGTCCACTCATTCCCTGCGGAGTTTCCAGTATGATTGGCAGGATTCCGTAGGAAGCCGGCCGCTTGAGATTCGGAGCCTCACGTACTTTTGAATCTGTGCCAAGTAATATTAAAGCGACAATCTTGGGAAACTTTTTAGCTTGTCTTATCCCACGTTTATGTTGAACCCCGGAACCAAGTTGTTGACCCACGGGTGGCTATACTCAGGCTGCTGTTGAACTTCTGCAGACGGCTTCAATCTCTGGCTTGACGAGCGCATTGGCCTACCTGCGATGCAACTGCCTCCTTGGACATCTTCGTACTGGATGAAGTACATGGCCTTACTGCCAGGAATCGCAGACTGTCTGCAGGTCTTCCATGTGTTCGATGCAGCCAGGCAGAAATGATGGGTACGAACCCAAGCGGCGGGGTTAATAACAGCGTTTTTGAAGAAATTAGGCTAAGAATTCTAGCGGCTGGATTGACGTATTCGAAAGACTTGTCGACCTCGGTGAGATGTCGGGAAACAGAGGTGAATTGGCGGGAAAAATATACATACATACCTGATAGGGTTTTACATACGTAGAGTCCGGAGCCCAAGCGTGTTTTCTGGGTAGCATATATATAATAATAATGTGCGTGGCAAGGAGGTACCGGTAGAGTGGCACTGAGACTCATTAAAACATGTAGTCTATGTAATGAGATGGGAGAATGAAATGACAAACGGAAAAAGAGTTCTGCGGTGTGTGGCAGACAACAATGAATCGAGTGATAGTTAGGAGAAGCTGGGATGAGTGAAATTATATGACTTGGCGATATCGATAGATCACACTCATGTTCCGAGGAATGGCGGCTGTATCGGCTCCTAGGCCTCGTCAGTCTGCAACAATGTCTTCACTTTTCGTACGAGCGTCTCAAGGCCGGGGGACCGTGGCGCTTTCGGAGGAAGATTGCGTGCGAGTGCGATACAATGACCATGATGCATGACTGCCGACTTCGCAAAATGTCGCTGAACTATTCGGCAAACCGGCCTCTTTCTTGACATACATCTCTGCAGTGCGACATCCTGAGGGCTTGCCCCCATTTCCATATTAATTTAAGCGTGTATATCCTGTCCAACGCCACGTAGTAACCACGGTAGGCCTCCGGGGTTTGTGGGGATCGAGATGCGACGGTGGATGAAGAAGCTGAGGGTTAATGATAGTAGAAGCGTCAAAATGCACTCGAGGTGTAAGAAATAGGCCGGGGAAACTCATATATCTTTGTTTCGCGTGCTGCTGACATGAAAAAAGTCGTCGTGGACTAAATATGGGGAAAAACCAACACTACGGTACTTTCAGCGAGTCGCAGCACTCTCACTAGTGATGGCAGGAAGTCTGCAGCTGGCCAATACGATATGGCAGTGAACTCAGTAGATGTGATGTGACTCACATCGAGGTTCGCGTCACATGCACAAGCAATTCATAGACAGGGGTAAGTATTTGCATGCACAAACGGACGCCGTAGGAACCGAGAGCGTTTCACCACCGACGATGCATATAACCTATTCCCAGGCTCCAGTAGATCATCGATCATCTCCCCATTTCTGCACTCGGACCGCATCGAGGTATCACGATACACGAGCTGTACCCAGCGCAGATAGCCAAATAAGTCGCATCGCATCGTATCGTCAAAAAAAACAGCAATGAATTAAAGCGACCGCTCTGTGTGATTATAATAAATGACATGCTCTAGATCTGTGGTAGACGAGCAGAGAAGTCGGGAAAAGGGAGCCTGACTTTGGAATAGTGCACCTCGAAAGCAGGGTGCGCGATACGCTTGAGGTGGCTTGCAGCGCGGATATAATAGGCAAGGTTGGTATTTGAGCTGCAAATTTCCAGTATCCCCAAGGTTCATGGGGGATACGGAACAAAGGGGGAAGTATTATGTCAGTTTTTATTGACAGGTTGGAAAAGGAGTTGTCTTCAAACGGATCAGAGGTTACGCTGAAACGTTGGGCGTATCTAACACGACGCGAAAGAGTATCCCGTCTGACTAACGTGCCTTGGCGTCTCAAAATCCAATGGTCGGGGTAAATACTCCACTTAGGTGTTTCTGCCAGCCTGCTGCTAAGTTCTCTTTCTGAATAAGCCATGAAAGGAGTACATTCTATTTTTTTCGTCCGGAACAACGGAGATACGTGTGGTCCCGATGATTCTCACTCGCGAATATGTTGAAAAGTAAAAAACTAATGAGATCAGTGGCGGATTGACTTGACGTAGAGTTGTTAGGCAGGTGTTCATCAGAACGTTTTCTCGTTGAACCTCGACGCCTGTCAGTGTCAATCCGCACTTAACGTTTTGAATAGTCGCTGTCGTGTGAATGGTTGGCTGAGTTACGATACCAGTGGATGTCAAATTGAATTGAATGGCAGGCGAAAGTGCGAGGTTAAGGCAAGGCACTTTTATACGTCTCTGGCTTGTGATTACAAGACATTGCCGGGTTTTCTCAGGCAAGATGCTTCTTTGCGCTCGCGGCGGCCTCCTCATCCTTGTGAGTTTGATGGATCTGCTCCTGTGCATCGAACAAGGTAATATGCACCGTAGAACTTCTCGGAAGCCTCTTGCGCGCATCTTCTCATGATGTTCTTGAGTGATATGGTGCGAGACCTTGCTAATTCCAAGATGATTGTGCCAGTGCTGGGGTGCGCGAAAATAAGCATAAACAAAAATACCGGAGGAAGTGGAGGGAAAGAAAATAGCGTTTGACAGAGTGTGAGCACACTTCCCAAGGGGAATTGTATTTGAGAGGAAGCAATATCTGCTAGTTGACACTGCCATGACCTGCCATGGCTCGGCAGTAAGTACCTAAAGAAGAACAAGACGCGAATTGATCTGTGCTATGATTAACGTCACCAAATCAGTATGTTTCAAATCTCGGAACTTGACTTACGAAATCTGTCATATGAGCGTGTTGACAACCTCGACAACAAAGTCTGCATGCATGCCAAAGTAATATAGTGAGGAACAGAGAGACCACAATACCGCGAGCGACCGATGGGAGATGTACCGAGGGAAGACATAGCAAGGTCTCGGTGGTGATAGCAACGCCGTTTGTGGTTAGCTAGCCTGAGCCAGAGGATCCGAAGGCACTGCAGCGTCAGAATCCGTGATGAAAGGGTGATCTTTGAAACGTGTCTTGAACAACGTAAAGGAAGGGTGTTAAAATTGTAAAGAGTGCCCGGGGATCGGGTATTATTGTGTTTGCAAAGTCCATGGCTGAGCGCACTGCTGATGAGCATCAAAGTCAACTAGGGATGAATACAAATAATGACAAATAAGAACAAATATAACCGTCAGTGACATCGGCTAGATAAGACCCGAAAGAGGGTATACGTGAGAGGTTATTTGTGATTTCTGGGAAAATAAAATGATAAAATAATAATAAGCGGAATTAGCCGATTGATATGAATTGAAAGTGTCATCTTCTCAACGTCTCCTTGACTTTACTGCCCCATCGTTCGTCCTCCCTTCTCTGCATGGTCCTTTGAGGTCCATACTCCCTTTTCCCCCTCATCCCCGATAAGCCTCGCCGCTACCAAGGATCCCGCTTGTAGTTCGTCTCACTTATACTACCTCTAAGGGAAAAAAGACACTGACTTGCAATCACTTGCTACAGATCTCGCGACCCTTGCCGGCTTCTCACAATCCGCCTTTTCAACCAACCCAATACCTCAAAGGACCAATCAGTAGTACGCTTGAGCTCGCTCGCTACTCTGATTTTCAGCATCATCCACTTGCATAGCCCGCTTTCAATTACACCCGCAGCTCCCCACAGTCAAAGGTCTCCGCTGAGGAAACTCGCGTACCCTACTGTTCTTATCACCATCTCCCTGTAAAATTCATACCACCCGGCTGATCACCTGTTGTCGCCGGAATTCTTCTCTTCTCTGTTATACTCGTGTTATCGCTCAATTATACTCTACCTTCCCTTGTAGAACCCCTGTTTTTCACCCAATGGCTATGACTCTTCCAATCGCTTCCTCTTCCACTCCCTCTGCTGGTCATTCCCCTGCTTCAGTAGAGAGTTCTGTTCCCCCTCAAACTCCGATCACTCCTGCCGCCGGCCAAACTTTGTCTCTTCCCTTGGCGCCTTCCTCTGAGCAGAACAACAACATCCAATCACAAAGCTCCAGCACAGCCCCACCCAATGGCGCTGTTACACAGGTCAAGCGAAAGCCCAGTCGCCGAGCTAATACTGCCGAAAGGCGCGCTACTCACAACGCAGTCGAGAGACAGCGCAGGGAGACTCTCAACGGCAGATTCTTGGCAAGCTCCATCTTTCTTGAATCAAAGAACCATTGATCCGAATGTTTTCTTTTTAGGATCTGGCTGCGCTGCTTCCGAATCTTTCCCAGATCCGCAGACCATCCAAGTCTGCGATCGTCAACTCTTCGATTGCACACGTTCACGCGTCAAGGCGTCACCGCTTCCTTGCTTCGCGGGAGCTGCGCGCTCTGAAGCTAGAATCTGATGCCCTTCGCCGGGAACTCAACGAATGGCGTGATCGTGCTGCGCTTCCCTGTGTGGAAGAGCCCGTTCGTGGAGAAGGCTTTACCATGGTCCTTAATGGCGAAGTCGAAATTCTCGCAGCTGTCATTGGAGAAGAAGATGAAGAAGGACAGGCGTATGACGGATATGAGGAGGGTGACGATGAATTCGCTGGTTCGATGCCAAACACCATGGACGACACTGAGGATGTTATGCCCTCTGCGCCAATGGTCAAGAACGGCATGTATGCACATGGAAATGTTCCCCCCACTGATGTCAATATCGCTCATATGATGCCACGCGGTCCGCCCAACTCGCACGGCGGTCCCATGATCGCTCAGATGCATTCTTCTGTTTCCTTCGAGAACCCAGATATGCCCTCGATCTACGAACCTCGGGTGAACTTCGCCGCAGCCCCTTACGTCGGACACCACCCCACTATGGAACAACATAATATGAAAGCGTGGTCGAACATGTACAACGCCTACAACACGCAGCACATCCATCAACTCCCGGCGCAGCGTAACTTGATCACGCCTCCCAATGGCTCGCACAACATGGGACCATCGGCAACGACCGGCAATCACTTTGGCGACCAAGCGGCTCTTGCCAACCTCAAGCGGCAGCAGATGCTCGCGCTCCAACAGCAGCACGGTGCCATGGGGTATGCCACTGATGCTGATGATACGTCTTCCGTCGGATCTGGTCAAAGCAGCCCCGGCTCTGGATACGGCTCACCATCACATGGGGCTTCTATGAACTACGAGATCACGAACGCCCTTCCTGATTATGGTCTTCCCAAAAGGCTGAGCCTGGGCAACCTCCACATCAACACTGGTATTGCTGGGTCTTGGAGCGGCAGGATCGAGGATGGGATGGGAGGCATGATAACGAAGCAAGGTTTGGGCGGCCCAATACACGTTGGCAATGGCGGAGGATATAGCATGATGCTATGAGGCCTATGAGCTTTTAAGGCGGCGTATACGATATCCGTGCCGTGCACGGACGCCTTCGGACTTTTAGGACAAAGTATCGCTTTCTTTATCGTTTGCTATCCTCTGACCACCTCTTGTCCTGTACGTTTCGATAACCCTCTCCCCTCATTTTGCCTTGGAGGCCTCTTGCTTGATCACTATTATTATGCATAGCTTCACCGACTTGCCCGCCCTCGCTTCTGCTGTTGTTTGTTTTGTTTTCTATCTATGTAACACTAACCACCAAGTAACGAAAACCCTCCTTTTTGAACTAACCAAAAACTTGCAGTATAAACGCTCTTTACCTATTAGCTCAGTTGGCGATTTGTATCATCTCTGTCAAATCCAAAGCGTACCACATAGATGTGTTGTTTATCACAGAAGACGCATCCCTCCCATGGTTTACGCTCGCAGGGATAACATTGGCTACGTCGTGCTGCACTTACTTACTCATTACATATAATTCTAATTTACTTCGCGCCATGGACGTCGTCAGGGAGCTCGGGTTTCCCATTCCCATCTTTGAGAACTTACCCAGCGTAGATGAGTGCCTCAAGCTTCAAGGCATGGGGTCTATCAGAACGTTATTTTTGGGATCCGCATCTTTCATTTATGCTAAACTCCGCGAACATAAAAATATCTAATATTTGTTGGCTAAGTCTAAATGAGGCACCACAATAGTGTCATGTTGTGTACGTAATAATTCCATAATAATACCGTTATCAGCCGTTACTTTGCACTGTCATAACGTATTGAGTCCCACAGTGACCGGTTGACCCGTTGCAGATTAAGTGCCAGGTACGCTTGTGTCTATATTCACAGATGCAAGCGCCTTTTGTTGAGCTCAAAGCTTATTCCAGCAACATGGAAGATATCAACACTAGCACTGCACCAACGTCGCCACGACGATTAGCAGTCCTCATCTCAGGAGAGGGTACGTCCCCATCCGATCTTGCCAAACGCCCATCCAGATCGCCCCGCTTCATTCAACAGGAACGAACCTCCAAGCACTGATCGACGCACAAAACACCCCGTCCCTCCCAAACACCCAAATCGTCCTCGTCCTCTCCAATCGCAAAAACGCGCGCGGATTGATACGCGCCTCCACGCCCACCCCCTCGCACCCGCACCCGATTCCAACCGCCTACATCGGCCTCCAGCCGTTCCTCAGATCCAACCCCGGAAAGACGCGCGAGGACTACGATGTGGAGGTCGCGCGGATCGTGTTGCGTGCTAAGCCCGATGCGGTCGTGTGTGCGGGGTGGATGCATATCGTGAGCGAGGGGTTTCTGGATGTGCTCAAGGGGACGCGGGTGTTGGATGGCGAGGAGGTGCTGGCGAGGGAGGTGCCTGTGATTAATATCCATCCAGCGTTGTTTGGGCAGTTTGATGGGACACATGCAGTTGAGCGGGGGTTTGAGGCGTTTCAGAAGGGCGAGGTGAACGAGTTGGGTGTGATGGTGCATCGCGTGGTTAAGGAAGTTGATCGTGGCGAGCCGTTGATTCAGAGGAGAGTAGAGGTGATGAAGGGGGAGGCAATAGAGATTTACGAGGAGAGACTACATAAGGTAGAGTGGGAGATTATTGTCGAGGCTACTCGGATGGTGCTGGACGAGGTGCGACCGCCCCTGTCCAGCGACGGGTCAAGTTAACATAACTAAACATGCGCGGTGGAGAGCCAAATTGCATGGTTGATCATGTAAGGAATAAAAGGGAAACCAAGTTAGGGAGATAGAGTAAAGATTGGAATACAGTATGGAAATTAGTCTACAGGCAGACAATGGGTCTGATTAATGCGATGGTAAGATACCATTTATCTAAATCACAAACTCTATACTCAGAACGGGAACACCATAGGGCGCGAGTCGGCCTGGTTTCTATAATACGAAGGATACTTATCACTGCGGGTACACCATCAGTCTTCTTAAACTTCAAGTGGAGCCAAATCTGGAAGACAGACCTAGATAGTATGTTGTGCTGCTGTACGATGACGGTCGGGGAACGTCGGTAATACGGAGGAGGTGACAACACATTCACGATCAGTGGCGACGAAAATTTGCCAATTGCAGGTATTTCATCATGATCATCATGTTCAAAATCTTCTTCGGGCCAGAACCGATCAGTAATTTTAGTCCCGAGTGGAGGCTGGGTCAAACGGTCAGAATCAATCGATCGAATGCAACGGAAACAAGGCATACAGGAGATGATAGCGCTGAAGCACAAATAGGACTCGCCGGTGTCACAGTAATATCGGGGATGGTCGATTCGGCGCTTGGATCCGAGTCCACAGGTTTCGGACTGGATGTCGTGTCCCAGGAAGACCAAGAGGATGATGAGGGTGAAGACAACTTTAGCGTTGGAAGAAAAGATCTGCGCTTCGTGGCTCTGGAGCTGAGGGACGATTTTGATTTTTGCGTGCGGGTGGACGAATTAGAAGTCCTGCGCTTCAGGGTAAGAAGACTCGGCACATAAGATTCGAAAACAGAGGGTGCATGCATTCGAGCTTTGAATCTGCGTTGAAGACGTGTAAATACAGAAGGAATGGGTAGAAAGCCTGTAGCAGCACGCTGTGAAAAAGGCATATCAGAGGGGGATTCTAGATCTAGATGGTCGCGGATGACACTGCACGAGGACACTGGCAGGCAAGGAGAACGATGAGGAGCTTTATAGTTCGCCGGGGCCAACGTCAAGGCGTCCCATCGCCCGCGTCTACATCCACATCCACAGGTAAAACGAGTGGGCTTTTGTATTGGTGGTCTTCTGGCCAAAGCGGTGGCGCACACGATGATGTGGACCTGTGTGCTGGCATTGTCCTGCGTGCGGAACGAAATGCGGATTGACATATCTATTATAAGCATGGGTGTTTGATGACTGTAGGTGTATGCGTACAAATGAATGAAAGAACACTTGCGTGCAGCTGCGCCTGCAGGTATAATCACCGGGGAAGCTATCTGTGCTATCGAGATTCGCGGCCGGTGGCCCGGTGACAAGGACGTCGGCCATGCCAGCACAACCGGCAACTTGCGCCACAGCGTCTAGTAGGACTCTAAGCCATCGGACTTCCACGTCAAACGTGGTAGCCACAGTAATGCTTAGTGATGTATGCCAAGCTGGCGTGTGCTTAACCAATAACCAGCCCGGCCATCCGCTCAAACCACTGAGCCAGTGCAGCAACCTTCTTGACGGCAGCGTCGCTTTGCCCGAGCCGGAGGTCCGGTCGGAGGCGATTGTCCTCACGTGTGTAAGGCATGGTCCGAAAGCATATCTCCGCGGTGGGCTTGTTGTATGGAGAGGCGGTGAGGGTGATCGAGCTGCTTGGCTCGCACGTTGGCGCGAGGTCTGTGTGATGGGAAATGACGTTAATTCACGCAATGCGATCGCAAGGGCGATACGATACGTACTCTCTATGTAAATTATGTCTCCGCGCTTGAGGCCCAGTGCACCCCAGGCATCTGCAACGTCACGCCACGCGGTGAGCTTGCATACTGAGCCATCCTCATCGCCAAGAATCATTTTGAGAACTGAAATTTCTTTCCCTGCGTCCGGGCCTTTCTTCACACGCACTGTATCAGGTCCTTCTACCTCTAGCGTGGCAAGTAATATATTCACTTTTCTCCCTCTTGCGATGTTTTCGCTGTAGAGAGATGCGAGAGATGAGACTTTATGAAGACTGATCTGAAAATGCGGGAAGCGGGCTATAGACGACGCGTCTGAGTAGGACACGGAAGTGGTTTCCTGTGTTTCATACGTTGCAGCAAGCAGAGACTGTGACTGGGACTGGGATGTGCGCAGGAAGGAGGGTGCACCGGTGGTATCGGCAACAGGGGTCGGAGGCCAGGTTATCACTGTCGTCTGTTCTATTTGCACGTATGAGGTACAGCATGCGATCGGGGAGCTATGTAAAATACTTACCTTCTATCAAAGGTTGACTTCCCTCAGGCCATGCGCTCTGACCAGCATGCTCCTCTTCTTCATCCCCATCGTCGAATATGATGTTCTGGTAGAGCAAGGATATTCGTCTGCTCGCGGCCTCGAGTGTTGCGGGAGGGTATAATAGTGGTTGGGAGGCCTCTGCTGAAGGCGGCTCGATGGTCTTCCAGGTATACGAACCTGGATCTTTTTCGAAATCACTGATGGATGGGGCGCCGAGGAAGACTCTAAAGTGTGCCATCACGTTAATTATGGAAGCTCCTTAGGAGGGAGAGTTGGTTGATATTGGAGTGCTATTCTTAGACTCAAGCTTACTGCAGGTCCGGCCTGACTCAAAGTTCCCAACTTCCAGCCTTTTGCATGTAGTTCGGTGCAACGCATATCTTCATATGAACAAGTCTAGGTTTCATAGCATACTAAGTGATTGTTGCAAGTAAGGTCGTTCAAGCCTCAGGTGTGTTGTTTAAGATCGTTTGGCATGATCATGATCGTATTTCACAGTCCCATTCAAACAGTAGGTAGTACGTGCGGGTACCCGAAATGATCCAACCTAATCTTGCTGGGAGAAACGCCGAAGATGAAACTGACCATCGATCGATCGGGTGCTGGAGTTCGTTCTAGAATTCAACGGAGAGCTAGTAGACCGATCGTAGCCTTGCTTAGGAACAACTGCGATGATAGAATTTGTTGGCTCATTCTAGTGATGACTCATAGATCTCATCGCAAACGCCCCGAAGTGCACAGTATCGTTTCATGCGCTGATTGCCCTGCGGCTGATGGCGCTACAGACCTGGAACATCATCTCAAATTCGTACTGCCTATTCCTATCAGAATGGCTGATGTGACATGCTTGATTTTCGCAGGCGTATCAATGAACGTAGACCGTTACATTCTTTTCCTCCATCCATGCAATGGGCCCGGCCTGGCACCAATGCAGTCAGCATTAATTTTGTTAGTGAACGATCACGCTCTCACCCCGATAAGCGCCACATGCGTTACAGTCAACAACGCATTGCCCATCAAATAAGAAGGAACCTGAACAGTAAAGTTCTGGTATGGCTGGAGGTTACCCGGGTTCGGTTTGGGCACCTGTGGGTTATAAGGCCCGTTGTAGAGTATGTTACCGAGTGCCAGGCCTGGCCAGCAGCTTGGATTGCATGATTGGATTGCAATCACGACAGCCACTTCTTGCGTCGAAGACTGGAAATTCTGTAGACGACTTCAGATGCGTGATCCCGGTGGGACAAGGTTGTTTTTGGTGGCTTACCGGTCGAACGATGTCAACGGTAAAGTTACTTCCAGCGCCGACTGTCTGATTTGGGATAGGCGCTGCGATGTAAACATTTTGTGCGAGAGCAGCTACAGCGAAAATGGGAGCGAGGAAGATGCTTGAAATCCTCATCGCAATTCTACGCTATATTTGCAGGAAGACTGAAGTTGAAGATGTTTGCGGGCTACCGCCCACCTCTATAACTTGCATTCTTGACAGGCACATCGCACCGTTAGGTTTTGTGCCAAGCGCGAGGCTGTGGAGGACGATGTATTCGTAATTATTATCTGGATGAGACGGCGACAGGTGCCCCTACGGGGCGGTCAGGGATTGCCGCAAGCGATCAAGTGTGAAGGGGTCATGTTTACACTGCGCCCATTTCTTCGCAGAACTGTCCGTCCTGTCACATAATAATGTGATGGGCCACTAAGCAGTCCTCCACCTGCCGAAGTGATACCGCCTTGCAATGAAACATGTCATAGGCTGTGAAATATGCTACCACCGACACATTTTTTGACTGCATCCGGGGCATTGAGCCAGCCTAACCATACTCAGCATTAGCTCTTACACGAGTCATAATGCGATGAGTACTCCGATGAGGGCAAAGTAGGTGACAGTGAGCAGGGTGCAACCGTTGTTCATAGACTGAGGGATCCTAATATTGAAATCTTGGTTGGGTTGCTTGAAGCTCGTGCGTGGATTAGAGGGACCGGTGGCAGGCTGTAGATAATTTCGCCTAGCGCTTACGCCGGAAGGGCGCCTCTATCCGCATGAGGGGATGGCAATGACAACAGCTACTTCCTTGTAAGCAGACAATGAGTACTAATGAGTCCTTGCACGTCGTGAATTCGAGGGTGGTACTTGGAGGGGACTCATCAACTCACTGGTTTCTCAATGGTGACCATAATATGTTTTCCTGGAGAGACAGATAAGTTCCTGCTAACGGTGACACCATGAACACTTGTTGTGCGGAGACGATGCCCGAAAAAGTAAGGCGACAATTAATATTGGGTTAACGACTTTCATTTTAAAAATGTCTAATGGATGTCAGCAATTTATACTGGGATGCAACCTAGTTGTCGTGTATCTTATATATGCGATAATCAGTCTGCATATAGGTTCCTTCCAAGGAGGTGACGTATTGCTTGAAAAGTATACTGACAAAGAGAGAAAAGCCACGGAAGGAGAACGACATGCCAAAATGCCCTCAGAATTGTTCAGCATGACCGTGACTCGATCGGGACCATTGCGCAAGTCGGAAGAAGACGCCTGCAACATGTAATACCTCCAGGCAAATCTGATGGTGGCCAAGAATCAGTCGTGGTTATGTGAAAGGTGGTTATGTAGCTGTAAATGGGTCTTGCAGGAAGAATCGAGTTATCAACACAGACTGCCGTTGTGGACTGGAACGTTTGTAAGCTGCGTTTAGGCGATCATTCGTCGATTGGCTTAGTCACTTGTATTAGTCACGTAATGCGCTGATCTTCAACTCTGCCGCGCTCAGCCAGTTCACTCATTCACCCTCATAGCCTTCAACATATGAAAACTGCGCATGTTATGAGCATTTTCCAAATGTCGCCGGGTCTATGATCAAGGAAGACTTCTGTGTCTGCTATAGCTAGGCTGGAATGAATTGTTGCCGATCACGTCGGCTCAAGTTGCCCATGGAGCAAATATTTGGATGGCACAGCGCACTGGGACCTTCTGACAGGCATGGTTTTAGATGTTGCGGCGAACGCTGCCCTCTATCCCAAAGACAAAAGTACCGGACAACTTATAAAGGGTGGGCTTCTATCGTCTTAACCAATTCAACAAAATCATTCACCATGAAGTCAGTTCTCTCCCTCGCTCTTCTTGTAGCTTCTGCTTTCGCCCAGAGCGCTGTAATCGGATACCCTCCACAAGGTCTTTCAGTTTCTCCTGGAAGCAGTTTGACTGTCCAGGTAGAGAGACCTGTAAGTCTCTGACATGCAATCATACCCTGTTCATACGAATCAACGGTTGCTATTTGCAGAATTCATTGACGGGTTCTGAGGAAGTTGCTGTCGTCATTGGCATACAGTCATGCCCAGGGACGCCGTGCATTTCCCCTGCTGATTACATGGGTCAAATTCTGTATAACGGTCCCTTCAACCCACAGTACCATGAGACGTACAACCCCCCTTATGAGAACTTCACAGTTCAGATTCCCAGTAGCATTGCCACAGGAACCGCTCTTCTTGGGGTTGCTCATGTCACTCTTATTGGGGTGAGTGCTCTAAACATTGTTCAAAATGCGTGCTCGCAACTAACAATATGGTCTAGGCTGGGTTGTACCCTGATTTGGAGACTCTGAACCGCACCATCACGATTTCATGATAATTTCATAGCTATGGATGTTTTAGATATGGATGCTGCAGTACAGTATCGCACAATGATACATATATTATAAGGCTAATTCGGCTGTACCTATTTCTGTAATTCCTACAACTGACCAAGTATTTTCGCGTACGAACTGTCAACTCGTTGGCTCTCTTTGTGTTGCATATGACTCAATGTGCTGTACTTATGACATGTCGTACAATGTTTCTTTCCGACCATAAAACCCACTTACTAGTCTCACCGTCACAATTGACGCACACGTCCTCAGTGAAACCATTTTAGAACAAGTGCTTCGTTCACATAAAGAAACTATCTTCCTTCTATTTGGTCTGCCTAGTACGGGAGACTATTCACTCGCGACAGAGCCAAGCTCAAAAGTTTGGTTACCAGCTAACTTGAAGCTAATCACAACATCAATAATCCTTTCGACATACTGCGACATCACCAATGAGTTCGGACAGCTCAGACGGTGAGACATGCCATCAATTCCTCACCCAGCGAGTCATGGATTCTTACACGGCGAGCGGCGTTCACGTTCTAATGGTACAACCTTCTCCTCAGATCGATTGCCGTTCCTGATTTCATTGCACAGAGACGTAGCCTTACCATCATTATGACTCGTTTAGAGATCGCGGCTCACTCACCAGAGGAAGAGGTCATCGTTTACATCATTCTAATCATTCTAATAACAACCGCTACGCACTGCGCACCTCCTTCAGCTAGGAACCATCATAAACGCGCACCAATGGAAGTACCAGAAGTAATATTGCGGTACTCAAGCTTGAATCCGAATACGGAATGCTCGTCATCCAAATCACATTTTCAGGGCACGGGCAAGAAGACCTTCAATGCATCGAAACAGCAGACGCATGCACAGTAGTACTGCCTTTCGTGGAACCTGCCGGATAGTGTTACGGTTGTCATTCACCGGGACTGTTTCCTCGTTCCGATTCCACTGGCACTGGTGAACTGGATCGCTTGCCTTACCAGCCTAACGTAAGCCACATGTTTGGGGGTATTGATTGTAGTTAGTAAGTAACCGTCGCGTCATACAAAACCGTGCTGCGGAGCATAAATTTGCGTTTAGATCTGATTAGTTCTTGCAAATCTGAGAACCTCGCCGAAGATCTATGTCGAGGCTGATTTACCAAGGCAGCACCTGCAGATCGTTTTTGCACAGACGTGCACTAATGTCCGCCCCTTTCCCGGCTCAGCCCATGGCATAGACTGCAGGTAGTTCGGCTACACCGCAGTGTGGCGGGCAGGCAAGTAGTATAGATACCGTACATCCTTAAT
>QFEN01001083.1:0-24113 GCA_003316125.1 Auricularia polytricha
ATAATAAATCTCAAACCAAACTACCATCAGGGTGATTCGTGCATACCATGGATGTTCATATTTCGCACAAGCCTATGTCTGGACATGTTACAGATTACAGATGGAGATACAAAGAATTGACAAGGATATGAATCTATGAGATCTGGTTCAATGAAATTACCGTGAACCTGCACTGCCGGCCACCCACCAAGCAAGCACAAACAAAATACCTCTATTACTGTCACATAAAATCGAGACTACTTTTGCTTTAGAACGCGTTTTGAAAGACAAAAATCATGCTCTCCTCCGCTCGTCAAGCTTTTGCTCGCGCACCGCGTCGCGTAGGTTGATACGCCTTTAAGAATGGTTATGCGCTAACAAAAAAAAATATCAAGGCTTTCTCTACAACTTCGACGCGTGCATACGATGTCTCCAAGCTCATCCTCATTGGGCGGTTAGGCAAAGACCCTGAAGTTCGTACCACCAAGAGCGACAAGGAATATGTCTCGTGAGTTTTCTACACCTTACCTGAGACATTCGTCTGAATACGCTGTCAGCTATGCTGTTGCAACTACCAACTACCCCCCTCCACCTCCTAACCCGGATGGCAGTGAGTGAATTTGTGAATTTGGTTTTTGTTATTACCACCTAGACTCTTGCTTCAGGTCGTCAAGAGGCTGGAACGACATGGCACAACATCATTTGCTTCAATCCCGGTCAGACCAACTACTTGCGCACTCTCCAGAAAGGGGCCCAAGTATACGTCGAGGCGAACTTTGAGCTTCGTGACCCAGACCCAAGCTCAGACTCATCTTCACCGCATGCCCAAAGACAGATATTCCTTAGACACGGTATGTCGTTTTACTCTTACTTTAACTTTACATGACTCACCTTTATTCGCAGAAACCATCCGAGTCATCAGGCAGGCCCCCTCGCACAACGAGAGCCACGAGTAGATTCTACACGCACGTCATTCTATGACCATCATAGCTGCCTGTCTTATTGGTATAACTATTACACGCCACCGCTCACCCCACTCGATAATATGATACATTAGTTGGTATCTCATTCGTCATGATGGTCAAATGGTGACTCGGATCGCCCTCTCATACCAAGTGCATTGTGTGACGGATCTGTGAGCCATGCCTTTACTCGCTAATGAACTGGCGAACCTGGACTTGCTGATATGAGCTTACCGTGCTCTCCCGGATTGGTACGGACGGAAGAGGCATATGCATCTCTGTCCCTAGAGCAGAAGATGCAGATATTCGTGTTTCTGACTTGTTGATTTTATGAAGATAATCCCGGACAGTTGTGACAACAAGCTGATGGTTGGTGTGTGAATGTTGGATCAAGTCAGTTTGGGAAGAGGACATACGTGGTGGTCTTCTTGGCTTGAACCTGAGTAGCAAGCAACAACAGCAATAGGACAGCAATGGGCGTTCTGTACAGACTATTATCAGCCCTTCAAACTCGTAAATGAGTAAGGCATATACTGACGTCCAACCAGATTGGAAATGCTGAGTGGAAGGCAAAATTAAGCGTGTGGTTCGAGAAGTATAGTGAAAGTATTCACCTCCCCCGTGAATAATATGGTCCCCATGGATCCCTATCTGTTTTGCCGACTTGCCCATGGCGCTCATGCTTTTCTCGACATAGTAACTCGAGTGGCCGGTCTGCCTCACGACTCCAACCATGCCCTCCACACTTGTCCAACTATTCAAACTAACATCCCCGACACCGGCTGGGTGGCCAAGGTCGCCCACGGTACAAGCGAATAAGGTATGACCGGCGATAGTTTGTATGGAAATGACGAGGCCTTTGCCTTTAGAATGTCGAGAAGACGCACGGAAGCGTTTGCGTAGAGACAAACCAAGCGTGACCGCGTCAGACGCCGAGAATGATGGGAAACGATAATTGCCCTCCTCAGAGAGTGCTTGAGAGGCGAGTTCAGCGTCTGAGGGTATCATTGCGTGGAAGGAGGTAAACATGAGATTGAAAAATGTACAATGGGGTAGTCAAGAAGAGAGAATAAGAGCCGGAGTGCCTCGCGGACTCACGGCTTGGGAGGCTATTGAACAGCACAGTACCAATAATATTTGGCCAGATATACTCCCAGTGGAGGCAATTACGCGACGTACAGACAATAGAACTTGATCATTCGCATGCTAGCCGCTGAACTCTCAATTTTGAATAAATAACATATATTTCAATATTAGTGGTCATGAGAGCGTATCAACGATGCAAAGGCAGCTGGTATACCAGACTTGCAATGGGTCTTCGACAGAGGATAAATCTTGCTGCAGTTCGACCACCACCTGAGTCACTGCGATCAGACTGGTGGGTTCGTTGAAGACCAACATTCATTTCCCCAAGAACGCCACGTGAAACCTGCATTCGGAATCAACAAGTCATCCACACTTTACATGCATGGAGTTCTTCAACGGTGTGGGCGGAGATCCGCTCAAGCCCTCCTTGTTTGAATTAGTTGCCCAAGAACAGCTTCGTGATCTACTTCAACCTGCTCTAAAGTATGTCCTCGCAGTAAGTCCTCCCAATCTGCCAGAGAACTGCTCCACTCACGCCTGTCAGGTATTCGCTCAACGCTACCCTCGCCATCTCATCCGTATAGTCAACCGCCATGAAGAATTTTATGCCTTCATCATGCTTTTTGTTGAACGTCACTATCTCCGCAAACACAGTGAGTATATTGGTCTGGCAAATTGACACAGGGAACTCAAGTACGCCATTAATATCACCAGATGCATCATTTGCTGAGAATTTTTACGGTCTCAAGAGACGCAGAAAGCCTTGGATAATAACCGAGCGAGCAACAGCTGCTGTTGGTGGAATACCACCTGGTGAGAAGCTCAGAAGTCGCGAGATCTGGCGGTCGTTATTTTTCCTAGTAAGGGTTCCCGATACTAACCAGATCGTTTCTCACCTGGTAAACCCAGATTGCTGTACCTTATTTACGAGCGAAAGGACAAGACTACTACGAGACACTCGGTGGAGGCATTGATTCTGATATCATGGAGGACGGAGGCAGCGAAAGACATATACGAGAACTCACAGACGAGGTGAGCAGTATTGTTTCACGATAGCGCCATGCTTAACAGGTATTCCCAGAGTATTGCAGGTGTTATACGCAGAAAGTTCAAAACACTATACCCATGGTTCAACACCGGATTTGAAGTATGGCTTCTTGCCCATAATGTATCCTATTTATTCGATCGCACCCCATTCTACCGCCCATGGCTAGCTTGGATAGGAGTCGATCTAAGAAGACTCAATATGGAGGATTTTGTAAGCTTAAAATTCCAGTCATTCACCTGGCACTCACATCTGGGCAGCTCGCGCACCAAGTGAAGCAAAATTCTATCTCCCCAACGAAGAACGGATTTTTAGCTGTAGTTCGACGGCTCCTGCTGCGGTCACCACAACTACTACTCGACTCCTTGAGACTTCTTTTGCCTACAGCCATCTTCTTCATCAAATTCCTCGAGTGGTGGTACTCCCCAGGCTCCCCTGCGCGGTCACTGTCTATATCCCCTCTAGGTCCGGCCATCCCTCCACCTCAGATACTTCCACCACACCCCGCAGGGATCACTATCGACAGCACGAAATATGGACATTGCCCGCTCTGCAAAGAGCTTATTCACAACGCAACAGCATTGCCATCCGGCTATGTTTTCTGCTACCGCTGCGCACACGACCATGTCGAGCAACACGGCAATTGCCCAATAACACTCCTGCCTGCCAAGGCATGGCAGCTTAGGAAGGTCTTGGTTTAAGTTGACGCTCACTACCTCAGAGTATTTGCGTTGGTACATTGTATATGACTTTGTAATTCACCGCCAAGAATTATACGAAGAGCGCCGTGAGATTTTCGCTCATATTCAAAGCAAAGTTCTCCCAACATCTCAAATATCCAGGGTCACGATCTATCATCAAGATATTTTGCAACCACAGATGAGGGTGTCGTCACGCCACCAGGGAAGGCAAATTCATACTGAGCTCTGATCGACATTGATGTTAATATAGTTTGGGGACGGAGAACGAGCTGTTCAATGTATGCAGGCAACAATCCGTGCGGGAAAATGGTGTGAGCGCTTGCGATGTTAGTTTGAGGATGACAGCAAGTCTGGTCTTCAGTCAGAGATGGACAACTTTACGGAAAGTCAAACTTGATGGATCTCATTTGGCCCCGTAGCCACGGTAGGGCCGTTGCACATTGATCACCAGATCAAGCTTAGATAAAGAGGAATCACAAATGGCAAAAACCCACTTATTTGATGGTTGTAGGGAAGTGTTCCTAGCAGTTGAGCGGTGAAAGCAACATTGCCAAAAGAACAGTCTAAAATCTGTGTATGAGTTAAATCATTTCGAACTGGCAAGTCGTGGCGGAACCAACAGCGAGAGTGAGAAGGAAAAGCTTGAAGATGTTAGAGACGAGTTAGAGATGAGGTCCTAGTGAGGATGCCTGTTGCCCAAGTTCAATTTATAGGGGAGGGAATTAGTATAGTACCTTATCATCCGATCTTCAGTGAGGGCATATTTTCATTGGACTAGCATCATGATATCAGATAATCAAATGCACCACAATATGTGACCTGAATGAAAATAGAAAGGTGCCCGTCCGAACGATTAATCTGACGAACGACACTGATCAGCTTGCACCCCAAAGGCAACTATGTGTGATATCTTCCCTGAAGAACTTCTCTCAGGTACGATGGGGAGATCTTGCATGGCTTCTCCGTTCTAGACAAGACAGGAAAACTCCCTGGATGGAACACTGTAGTTAATCGCTGGAAAACGTTCATCCAAGGACCGATATTAAGTTTGGGAACCGAAGTATTCCGGAACGGTGACAGGTTAACCACGACTCCTAAGGTACGTGCGTTAACGCGAGCACCGAATGAACTCTATTTTCCTCTCAACAACAGTACCAGACAGTTCTGCCTTCCGTACTATGACACCCACATTGCGGTGCGCACAAGTCTCTATTGCACTTTCCGAAATATCGATTGATAGCTGCATTAATCATTCCGTAGAGGAAGAGCAAAGCTCTGCAGTTGGAGATACTGGGGAAAAAACGGCGAGTGCCGCTTTTTTGCAATTCTTTCTCAGGTCGGGTGTGAAGGGCCGACGACTGATAATGTCCGTCGCATAGATTCGTGACAGATGTGCAAGTTGCGTTCCTGGGCCCGTGGAGAACTCCTCATCAGTGCATGATACAAGTTGTTCCCAATACGTTGTAGCGCGAAAGAGGATACTTGGATGCCGGAGCTCTTGCAATTCAAAGTTCCTAGGGAAGTATGACACAGTAAGTTACATTTTCCGAGTCGGTTTGCGCATAAACGGCATACAGATATGGGAATTCAAAGGGAGCAAGCACATATGCAAACAGGCATCACATCTTCACTTTGTTCTTAAAAACTTGGCGGACTGATCCATTGCGCGGTGAAGAAAGACGCACTCCCATAGCCTTGATAGACACCTTTATGTGACAAGGGGATGGATCTCCCCTGTACGGCAGTAATTAGTTGTCACGAACAGCATAATATTATCAACTGACTTACATATAGTGAGCCATATCTCGTGCCCAATTCATGAAATCTTTGATTTCCGCACCATTAGCACTCCATCGCATCACCCAGTGCCAAACATGACAAGTTACCATCGAGTTTGTACCAAGAAATTTTCTCGATTTCGCGGAGGAAAGCCAAGGACTCCATGTTTCTCATGCCAGAGGAGTCGAGTATGTCTTCACTGCCGGATGAAGTTCCAGCGGGCTTATCTTTCCTGAAGGGTTGGAGCCAACGTTGACGCCGGGCTGCCCTATCGAGGTCGGGGAAACCGAACGCCGCAACAGGGCAAAGTTAGTAATACAGTTGGATCAGACGGGCGGTTGATCCTCGTGCAATGCACTACCAGGCATACTGGGAAGCAACGCCGGTGAGATCCTCTGGGCATTACTTCAAACACCTGAGACGGCAGGTAGTTGTCGATCTCGGCGAGACGATGCGACCGCCGCAGGAGTGTCCAGAGGCAACAATCATGTATCGCGCTTCATCTGGCCAGGTTATGCCCAATGTGCTATCCGAGTTCAGGCCCTTCTGCGCTAAAATGGAGCGTCATCGACGATACATGAGACAGACACGGAGGCCTTCGCAGATGACCTATAATTAAGGTAAACATTCAAGATAATAGGAGGGTGACACCGATGCCAGTGAGCCTCCGAGGGACATGACCAGAAGTTTGTCTATATGGTCTATAGATTGACTGAGTCCGTTGATGTGACTTGTTCGGATTCGCAGACTAGCAAAAGTTCTTGAATTGGCCGGCCAAGGCCAATGGTATAATAAGGCAACGACCTTTACCGAACGTATAAATCCTTTTACACTATATTCTCCTACTGCATCAAGCAGCATGTTGATAAACTTCAGACCACTGGATGGTCGCATCTAAAGACAGTCACAACAAGAAATATGGACTTTGACCGTCCGCCCTTTGATCATCTCACGGGAGTTACTTCTGTGTCCCACTGGATGGATGCGGTATGTTTCCACAAATATGTTGTATGATTGTCCCGGGCTCGCTAGGCCAGGAAATATTCTCGATGACTGGCCCTCGCTGCGTCAAACAGGATTTGGTTTCATAGACGTCATCCTTCCACTTTCAGACGACCTCCTTAGGCTCACTTCTTGATGTTCGCTCTGCGTCGGGTGGTACCCGGGTCACGGGGGATATTGTTCATGATTGGGCTGCCCTTCGCAAAGTTGGCCTTAATAGTCCTATTGAGGTCATTTTACCTACATTCTGGTATGAGGCCAAGTTATTTCTTCGTAAAGGAACATTATTTCGTGCTCAATGTTAGGGGTGTCCAGCGAAAAGCACCCTGGTGGGCCTGAATAAGATCGTTGACCAATTCCCGACACTCGATGCTGGCTCATACTCGTAGTGAATACACAACAGATCAGCTTCTGCTCCCGACCGAAGCTCAAACATAGGTCTGTACGTAGACCTATCGGATGTGTGGTAAGTTCAGCCTGGGATTGAAAGGCATGAGGAGCAGGCCGTCTATGAAATTATCCGGGGCGTTTGCCCCCTGTCACAGACGCGCACATGTGCGGCATCATTATCACTTGTGCTGAGAACATTTATTAAATGCGTTAGTATTTGCAGTGATATAACAGGAGCCTGACTCGGAGATCGTAGTCCACCTGACCAGAAGCATAGTATGATACTCACTAGTATACTGAGAGTACAGAGTATGAACCTCATCGTACGCTTCTTCGGATTGGCGTATAGCACACTGCCGTCGTGAAACGAAAGGACACATCAACTTGAATGGACTGCCAGGCGCGAGCGATAGCGCCAGAGAGATCAATATACAAAAGCATGCTGGTCTGTCTAAGGGTATAATCCGAACCGCGATCTACATAACGTCACAATTCAAAGAGCGTGAATCGCGCGAACGCCGGCGTCCATCAGGAGAACTGCCAAACAGGATTATCGATATCGCCTTGACCCTTGATATCACCGGCATATATTTATCTGGACATTTTGCAACATCATTTTAACGCACGTGCATGAAATTCAGGGAGTCCGAGGTTTCAGTAGCGTCCGAAACCCTTCTCGGGACAACCATCATGGTCTGACCAACTACTACTTTGTTACAGTCCCTTTTCCTTTTCTTGAACAATAAACGACCGGTATGAAGGTCAGGCTGCCCATACAACCTTTTTGTCAATCAGAGCTCTTACCGACGCTGCAATCTACAGTTCGGCAAGCAAATTCAGGCAGAACAGGTACCTGGATGGTCTACATACTATCTGGACTACAAATTCCTCAAGAAGATCATTTCGTCCCTTACTGCTAATCGACCTGCGTCCGAAGCAGCTGCATTAGCCCTTGGTGTCCGCCCGGCCGATATCTTGAATCCTATTGCGCCTAGTAGCACCATCCCAGTCTCAGCCCAACTAGACACCTCAAATCTCGCTGAACCGATAACGCAAGATGAGCCAGAGGAACCACCTATATTGTCTGCTCTTCAACAAGACGACGATCGTGGTTATGACTTCCAGGCGCACAAAGCCGCTTTCTTCTTCAAGTTAGAGCGTGAACTTGAGAAGGTGTGTTTGTCACCAAAGTGTCTGCCACATGAGGCTTAATGTCATCGGGTCATCCAAGATCAATACATTCTACCTGCAGAAAGAAGCAGAACTGAAGCTCCGCTTGGAAACCTTACTCTCCAAGAGGCGTGCCGCAGCAATGCGCGGGCTCCCTGATACGTCTGAAGAAATCACCGTGAACCATGTCGAGTGGAGTGCTGTTGAGGAGGGCTTCCGCCTGCTTGAAAGGGATCTTGGAAAACTCCAGGTACTTGATCACACGACTGTTGTATGTAACCCGAACTAACTATTTTCAGCAATTCATCGAAATGAACGCAACAGGATTCAGAAAGATTTTGAAGAAATGGGACAAGAGGTCGCGGTCAACAACGAAGGAGCTCTACCTCGCCAGGCAGGTCGAAGTTCAGCCAGTCTTCAATAGGCAGGCAAGTGACGTAATCACTTAGTGTGAAGTGTTCTAATGTATTTGACAGCTCATATCAGAGTTGTCTGATATTGTAGCATCCTGCCTCCTGGACATCACGGACCTATCTGCTAGCCTGAAGCTTGAAGGTCCGGCTGCCCATGATGTCGTGAGCTTCATCGAGAAAAATATGTACGCAGGACCGTTCCGCGATTTTGAGCATGATTTGCGAAAAGCCGTGGAGAACTCGGATGAAGCCTCTATCAAGGATCTTGTTCACCACTCAGATCTTCTTGGTATACAGAATGGAGGCAGAACCAATGTCACCCGCGTGCTGTGGAGGGTTATCGTCGATGCACCGCCTGAGTTAGCGGATTTAGTACTCGCCAGCATCACGGTCCCGTTCGACTTCGACTTCGTTGATGATATCAACGGGCGAACTTGCATCCACGAGGCAGCTGCTGCGGGGGCTCTTCGCCTCGTCAATATGTGCTTGGAGAAGTCATCACAACCAGAGAAGCTTGATGTCTATGGTCGGTCTGCTATGCATTATGCGGCGATGCATGGGTACGCGCATGTCTGTAAGCGGCTTTTGGAAGCTTCCCTACCTCCACACATCCCAGACGCGGATAATTGCAGCCCTCTGGTTTATGCCACCCTGCGAGGAAGTCCGGACTGTGTACAAGTGCTACTCTGCGACCAGTGCATCTCACCATCATTCACTCTGCCGAACGACAATCTAGTTCCTTTGGCTTTGGCCAGTGAGCATGGACATTTGGAAATTGTGTCACTTCTTCTGAAAAGAGGGGCGCTTTGCATGTCGAATAGCAATGGCGAATACCCTATACATCTTGCCGCACGGGAGGGTCATGCCGATGTCGTCAAGCTTCTCCTGAGCCACGGAGGTTGCGATACTCCAGACAAGTACCACGAGTGGACGCCCCTCTTTCACGCCGCGCGCCAGGGTCGCGCATCTTGCATTAGAATTCTTCTGGAGGCTGGTGTTCGAATGGACTTGGCCGATGAAGTGGGACATCAGGCGGTTCATTATGCAGCCTGGTACGGGCATCAAGAGTCTGTAGAAATCCTCATCGAAGCTGCGGCGAAGGTACCCCACACCACCGAAATCGTTAGCCTTGGCCCCAAGTCTCCCCTGAATAACGCAGAAATGCAATTGGACTCCGAGTTTGATCAAATTCCTTCGTTATCGCTTCCTCCCCCGATCATGCCGCATCGCGTATACGGGCATAACTATTTGGACAGGAACTACCTGGTCGAAGTTACCGTCAACAATAACTTTTTGCAGGGCGCAGGTGTAACACTCCATTCTCGTCTGACCAGCTCTATCATTGCGCCCAATTTGTCCCTTCCATCTTCAAAGCCCCTGAAAATGGTAATTACCGCTGGTCCTGGTGTAAATGCTGCGCCGTATAGTATTCTATTGCCTCAAATGGAAGACTGCGATGTGTTTGTCTTCCAATCCCCGTCGCTGAAAGGGCTGAGCTTGGAATTTTCGATATACCCCAATTTCGGAACCAAAACGATCGGGCGTGCGATTGCGCATCCATCCGTTTTCCAAGGCAGTGATGGCGTATCAGATGTAACACTCCCTATCCTTGACACCCGTCTTCATAGTATTGGAGAAGTAGGCTCAACTTACCAATTGATTTTGCTAGACGCTGAGATGACCATTCATTTTAGGTTACTATCTCAATCAATGTCATAACGCCATTTCAAGGTGTCACTTTGGAAGTGGGCGGAGCGGTGGAAACCTACTGGAAATCAATGGCAATACCCAGAGGCACGCCTTCCAATTCGCAGACATCATTGCCGTGGCAGCAATCTCCCAGCTCATTTGATTCTACGTATACATCACCCTCGATGCATTCCAACGCCGCCCCCCCGTTGCACACATTAACCTTGTCATCTTTGATCGGGAATCACGTGCATATCACCGTGCAAGTCACGCGCGACCTGCACCCTGTAATATTCGGTGACTATCTTCTCCCGGAAGCCTCTTTTGACCTTGGTGTTTCCGATGTCACTCTGGAACAGTTCCAGGCTTTGGCAAGTCGTTTGGAGCGCGATGATAAGTCGCTTAGAAAAGCGGTGTCTGTGCAAGAATGGTCCAGAATGCTATCACACTGTATGGTTACTCTTGCGGACGTCATGCAGGTTTGGGCTCAATCTTGTAATATCTGATCGTTTCTTTGAAAGAATTTGCTTTGCAGAATCTTCCTGCGCACCTCGGCCTTACGTTAGAGTTGGCTTTGCCTTCCAGGTGTCGAGACCGTGGTTCCATCAGATGCCAAGTGGACCTGAATGAAGCTGTTGATTGCGTACTGCGCACGATTCGGCAGACTTCTTCGGCTTTAGGTGGAGCGTTCGCTCGTCGCCGAATTGCCTTCACTTCATTTTCGCCACAAGTCTGTGTAGCACTGAATTGGAAACAACCAAATTGTCAGTGCTTCCCCGACTCGCATCGTGGAACCAGATCTTATCTTACTGTATGACCAGATCCGGTGTTCTTTTCATCTCAATGCGGCCAAATTGACCAGGGGCAACGAGCGTCGACGAGATACCATGCTGATAATATAAGTTCCGGATGTCATTATTGGTCATCCAGCGTAGCTGCTGGCGTCGACTTTGCAAAGCGAAATAACCTTTTGGGTGTTTTCTTCAATCCGGAGTTATTGGTAAGATACCAACTACGTGGCGCCCAAACTTCTCTCACCCTTGCGATGTCATTGAAGTTGCAGGTTCCATCGCTGATTCAAGGAATCAGGGACGCCGGCCTTGTAGTTGGCTTTTGCGACAGTCCGCTGGCCTCCGCTGAGCCACCGGAAGGTAAAAATGTGGACGCATACATGCATGATGGCATCGTAGTATACATGGACCATTCTACGAGCGATCAGTTTTGATGCACAGCTATATCTAAGTTCTAGAGGTACATTAACAGCTCCACATGTGTAAGTAAACTCATTAGTATTGTTCGAAATGGCAGTCTATGAAGTATGCAAAATAGTTCATCTGGAAGAATGTACGGGTGAGAGAAGGGAAGAACATCGTCTGCCGCTCTAAACGGATGCTTTGTATAGAGTGGCATATGAACCACCTTTTTTCAATAGGTCATCGTGACTCCCGAATTCAGTTATTGTCTACACACGACAAAGGGGCGTTAGGCCGTGAGACTCGCCACGCGGTGATTGACTTACACCATTTTCCATCATTGCAATTTTATCCGCCCGGCGGGCGGTTGACAGACGATGAGTGATGAAAATCACTGTTTTGATTTTTTCGCCTTGCGGGGAGCGAGAGACTTTGTCGATAGTGTCAAAAATGTGATTCTGAGCACAACCGTCCAATGATGACGTCTACTCACGGAAATGAGCAGTGAGCAGTGTGGAAGGCATGGAACACCACTCACAGGTTCATCGAACAGCAAAAGATCAACTTCCGGTCGATCTGCTCGCATGAATGCACGAGAAATTGCTATTCTCTGCCACTGCGAATACACTCGATTCAACAAAATGTATATATGACAATAGGCGAACTTACCTCGCCACCAGACAAGCCATGCTGCAACCGCGAGGACATACCATGACATGAACCTGATGCCGGAGAGTACGGCATGAACTCAAAACCGGAGGCATCTAGCTTGGTTTTCATTCCGTTCGGCAATGCGCCCACAAATGTATCTGAACCACCGAGGCGCATGGCACGCTCAATGGCCTCGGGCGACTGCAGATTTTGGACACAACCCAATCCAACGTTTTCTCTGACGGTTGAGTTGTATTTAGAAAAACCCTGGAAAACGGTCGTGACATGCCGGTGGTAATCACTCGGAGTTAACCGACGAATGTCTACACCGTTGACAAGGAGATCACCCTGGTCAAAATCTATAATTCGCAGCAGCACCTTGGCAAGAGTGGATTTCCCTGGACACCTTCTGATAAGTGCATGAACATGAATGAAGAATCTGGCGGAACTTGCCTGAGCCATTGTACCCGACTATCGCAAGACTTTCACCAGCTTCTAGACTAAAGGTGACATCTTTTAGTGATGGCTCTTTGCTTCCTGGATATGTATATGATAGATGTCTGTTGCGGAAATAGAAGGTCAACCAACACACATGGAAAGACAGACAAATTCAAGTACCTTGCTTCAATCTTCATACCATTGGTTAGACTAGGAAATATTTCCGTGTCTTCGCTCGGAGGTGTCAGTCGAGGTTCAATGTTCATGGCGGCGCAAAAGGCACCCATAAAAAATATTCCTTGGAATGCCATGCGAGCTGTATTGACCAGGTTTCCAACAGTATAAACCACCGACTGGATCGAGCTCCGATACAGCGCCAGTGATCCCAGTAATGCAGAAGAGGACTGAAACATCAGAAACATTGGAATCTACGAAAATATTTACACCTCTTGTTTGACCATGGAAAAAGTGACAACTCACATTCTGGAGGGCAAACAGCAGGTCGGATACATTTATCTGGTGCAGTATTTGTGACATTGTGGGTTGATTTAGTGGCGATAATTGCTCGTCATACATCATCGACTTGCGAGCATTTGCCCAGGAATGCAGTATCCATGGTCCAAGCCCAAAGAGCAGGACCTCCGGCCGGTGTGTGTCATTATAGGCCAAATTTCGAAGCTTCTCCTGGCGTTCCGCGGTGCGAGCCTCCTTGCTTGTATAAGCTAAGTCAGGATGTGAAGGAGCGAGTCCGCAGCGGTTCAAGAAAAGAGGGAATAGAGCGGAAAGAAGGGATAGCAATAAAGCACCCATATGTGTAGAGCCACCAGTTAAGGTCAACAACACCCAAAGATACGATGCGAGCTCCGATATTTGGGCTAGAATCTGAACAAAGTCGAATGGCGAAAGTAGTCCAAACCCGCCCATGCCGTTAAATGATCTGACAAAGAGATCGGACTCGTGGAGACAGTCCCTCACGACAGGATCCGCGAGTGTCGGGATGTCGAGCCTCAAACGTTGTGCAATCTGCTGATATTCCACGAAAAAGCGCACCGAATCATGAACAACGGTCTCATTTGCGGAACTATTTTTATGTATGAAAATTTTTCCGCAGTCTGAAGATATGAACGTACGCAAAGGAGTCGACCGCTGTTTCAACTGCTCTTCGGCATATTTCCACGATTAGCAGCTTCAGCAGGCGCGACCAAGTGAAACAACCAGACAGGATTAAATTTTGCAACTTTGGGACCAAGTTAGAGACACGAAAAGAAACATGTGAGGTTCACCAACCTCATCGACAATCATGGCTTGTGAATAGCCCCTGAATGCAGGAAACATGCCTCGAACCACGTTTATGATCATCATGAGGGTAGTGCGAACTGGATGCAGACTCCAAAGGACTCTAAACAAGTCAAAAACGCAGCCACGAGTGATTGTGACGGCCAATTTAATGTTTTCCTCGTTGAATGAGCGATGTGCGCCGGGCATGAGGTAAGATCCTCTACGGCGAGGAATGACGCGAGAGGCCAGCCAGGCCTTGTGAATGCAGCGACATGACGTTAAGGGCATTTGCTTCGGGTGGAGGCGTACGCGATTGGCATTGTTGAATTGTGATGATGAGCATAGGCCGCGAGGCTTCAACCCTTGACACATTCTCAGTGAATACGGACGGTGAGCCACGAAACCATTCCGGAAACAGCGCCCGGTTTATGAAGAGTCCCGGGTCACAGCTTTTCGGTGGTTCACGTCAAAGCTTTTTGTTCCGCTACAAGCAGTATGTCGTCTTACTTTGATGAGATCCGAGGTGATATTCACCAGCGGTGCAAGACGAGTTTGGTAGACCTGTCCCGGGACATGGAGCTAGTGAGAAGAAAACAGAAGACACAAGGTTTATGAAACTTTAGGGACGATTTAGGAATGAAAGAGGGTGGCATAAATCATTGCGTGAGCATTCAGGAGGGCGAATAAGAATTCTTACACGACAATAAAGGAACATGACAGAACGCGAGTGAGTTGCCGCAGAATTGGCAAGGAAGATCCCCAAGTACTTACTGGTAACGGCAAGCTGTAGAGGTCTATGGGACGCCTCCGGTTGCTTGAGCCTAGCTGCTGGCTAAAAGCACAATTATTTTTTTCCTTTCAAGTAGCCGCTTTTGGGTGACAACAAGGACCTAGTAGGGCCTATACAGGACCCCGGCTTCTCCACGCCGCCCGAAAACCCGTGGCAGACTCTGGACTCGTCGTAGTATAGGTCGCCCGATGTGACGGTGATCATATCAGGCTGAGGTAGGTTGACCGACGTTCATGACCGTTCAATACATAAATTGATGACTTCGAGAGGCCGCTGGGATGTCACACATTAAAGTGTCTAGAGTCTACCCATGGGCTATGATGCGGTCGAATCAAACGGTATCCACTCATATGAAATCTAACACGTCTTCGACTATCGATTCGATGCTGCAATTTCTCATGAATAATCGACGTGGCGACTTCGAGTTACCAGTGAACGCTGGACAACTGCAAATGCATGTGCCGCGCCCATGATGACGATACCGCAGCTACCATCATCATTTCTGGGGAAACCCATCACAGTTGTGCCACGTCTTCATATCACTGTACGTGTTTATTTAATCGCTCGCAGCAGGTGATCTGCTGTTGGGTATCGCAAGACGCAATATCAATGACATATACATCCGCTATTAGCGCTCGGACTATGTTATCAACTTATCATGCAGTGCTCTCAGGGTTGCTATCCTGGTCAAGCGCCTGTATAAAAAGAACACTTATTGGCAGCGGTCTGATCAAGGTACCCGACATGACGGCACGTTTGCTGCCAGTGTATCTTTGTTGACTAGCATACGAGTCTTTATTCAGGTGATTTGCTTGATTTCTCTATCTTCTTTATCCTTACTTGTCGCTCTCTTACAGGCGTATCTAGACAGACCTGAGATTCCGCTTCTTCCGGGACTACTTAAATCTCCGAGGTCAATTTCTCGTACTGCCACCGTCTAGGAGCTTCCCACCGGGTATGTCAACATAAAATCAATGTTTTACGGTCTTACATACAAAACATTCAAAAGCCCGCGGCGGCCTGTTGGTTTGTTGAAGTACCGGATTGGGTTTTATTTTCTCTGGACGCGGCGTCGTTGAATGTCGAGGTACACCTAGGTACACTGGCTACAAGGGCCATCATGTGACTTGTTTACACTGAACTCGAATCTGTACCCTCCCCATGATCCTAACTTGTCAGCCGGATTTGTGTACATCAATCTTTAGTTAGATCATTGACCGCTTTGCAAACACATCCAAAGTGCTCCTGCCTGCCCCTACGCATCGGAAGCAAATGTGCGGACATGTGTCACAGGCAGGGAGCAGCCGGGGTCCTGTGACAACGTTCACCGCCAAATTTGCCGGGCGCGTTCGCACTCACGGAGCCAGCTTTACACAACGGCCCAGTCCAGCGTCTCGCTAAGCGATAAGGATCCACTTGTATTTTTTATCTTCTTTACGTCGAGCAGGTCTCTGAACAACCCTTTCGGTTAAAATGACATCTCACGTCGAGCTCTTGTCAAGTGGTTTACGACAATTAGAACTCCAACAGTCCAATACGGATCCTGCCCAAGACAGGGATCCGCAACCTAAGAATGACCCTACTCCAGATACCGAGTCTATCTTGGCATCTTCATCAGCCAATGTGTCACGTCCCGGTTGGCCTCAAGCCCGAGAGGGTTATGGCTTTCGACCTGCTTCGGGTATGTCGACACCTCTCACCTTGGCCTCTAATCCTGTCGAGAGAGGCAGCCCACTTCCTGACCCCCACGGTCTTGGATGGCCCGGTATGTCTTAATCAGATTCAAATGTCGTCTGAATGATGCTCATTTTTCTGACAGCAAAATCCACCGTGTCTCGCCTGCATGAGACCACAGCAGAGCGCACCGCACGCGAGACAATGATGGTCTCTGCGGTACGGACTATTCTTGAATGTATCGGGGAAGACCCCGACCGGGAAGGCTTGCTGAAGACACCAGAGAGGTATGCTCAAGCCATTATGTGGATGACTCGGGGATACGAGGAGCGATTGGCAGGTGAAGCGCAGCTTATCTTTGATGTAATCCCGTCGTTTTCATTATCTAATTTCCGTCTTTCCAGATGTAATCAACGATGCTGTGTTCGCAGAGGATCACGATGAAATGGTTCTAGTTCGTGAAATCGATATTTCCAGCCTTTGTGAACATCATCTGGTTCCTTTCACAGGGAAAGTATGTGACCTCCGAGATTACGCGTGCCATTGACATTCATCAATCATGCTCGGAATTATCCATAGGTCGCTATCGCGTACATCCCAAATCAGCTAGTGCTTGGGCTTTCTAAGCTTGCGCGCATTGCCGAAACTTTCAGTCGTCGTCTGCAGGTTCAAGAGCGGTTGACTAAACAGATTGCTATCGCCGTTCAGGAGGCAATTAAGCCCCGCGGAGTCGCAGTCGTTATGGAAGCAACGTAAGTGTTTACGACGCCTGACATTCTTATGCTTACTGTTTCGGTTCTGTCTAGCCATATGTGCATGACCATGCGTGGTGTACAGAAACCGGGTTCCATCACCGTCACTTCCTGCATGCTGGGCTGTTTCCGAACCCAGCAAAAGACTCGAGAGGAATTCCTTACCTTGATTAAAAGATGACCACAGTTATCTGCCAACTACCGCGATTCAACTCGTAATATTATCGATTCAACTCGAAGTCACTCATTCAACTCAGCTACATACCCATTTAATAATCCATATGACTTGCGTAGTGTGTGGAGCATCATCAGTCATTGGTGTACTATGTAATGTAACGATATATACTGCAGAACTGAAGTAGCAGTGCAAACTGGAGTGAAGTCATCGCGCTAACGTGTTGATCGAGACTTATCCCCAGCCTGTGGATCTATAGGCAAAGTCCTTTTGGCTAAACCGTGAGTTGGGAGGGCATGGGGGTTATACCGATTACGATTGATTCGTGGTCGTTTCGGGGGCTGTAACGAGAGTTCTCCTGCAGCGGTGATGGTGGCTTCGCCGACATCTTTATCGCGATCTTCATTAGAGTGAGCCATGATTACAATGAATCCAGGATGATTGCATACCTGCTAGAGTTCGTTTTCTGTTATCGCGGTCATCGTCCTTATGTGGAACTTCAGAGCGGTATGGTGCCTGCAGAGCTGTGCGGGGAGGCTCTTTATCGCCAATGCGCGAACGTAAACTTGGAGCCACATCCTGGTTCAGCCCGCCGCTGGTGGAGGCCGGGAACGCGTGTGAGCTGTGGTCACGCTGACTCTTCCAGTCCCCACCACTTCGGCTAGGAGGAATATCAGGTTTAGCTCTAGACGCATCTACAGATGCCATCGCCCGCGGTGCAGAAGGTGTACTGGGAGGTAAATTTTTAGGACCCTCTGGTAATCGCTTCTCGCCAGGCTGAAGCCGCATCGTGAGCAACGTGAGCAACATGATGATGGAAAGTACGAAAGCGACGTACTCGGTCAGATAGAGGGTGGCGTAGTTCAGCTTCAGGTGCTTCTCGCTCCCGACGCCGATCTGATTCTCGAAGTCGATCGTGAGTCTCCTTCTCTGACCTGCGGGTGCGATCTTCACGGTGTCCCTCCTTACGGGAGCTCCTCTTCGTATTACGGTCAGCCTGCAGAATGGTAAGCACTTGCGCAACAATGAACAGTATGAGATTGGTAGTACCTCGTCATCAGTAGGACGCCTCCTCTTGCCAAGTCCATCTTCACCCACTTGTGTTCGGCTACTGTGCCTTGTGGGATCAGGACGAGTGGGCAAATTACGAGTGTCCAGGACAGCAGAAACTACTGTGGAAGTAGGACCACGACCAGAAGTCTCGCGATCTTTCCTCGAATCTCTGTCACGATCCTTCTCATCTCGGCGGTGGCGGTCACGATCACGGTCGCGATCTCTATCACGCTCTCTGTCTCGGTCACGACGATCGCGGTCTTTGTCCTTGTCCTTGTCCTTGTCTCTCTCCCTCTCCCTGTCTCTCTCCCTATCCCGCTCCTTCTCTCGGTCTCTGTCGCGGTCCCTTTCAGCATGTCTGTCCCGGCGAGAGTCTCTGTCTCTTTCACTCTCCCTGTCTCGATCACTGTCCCGAGTAGATGTTCGCTCTCGGGTACCTCTATCACTTCGGGGGTGCATGGCATCGTCTTTACGTCCAGTCGGTGCACGAGGCTCCACCCGAGCCTCACGGTCAGATGGCCTATCATCAGGACGATCACCATCGCCGCTTCCACGGTCAGAACGTCGACCGCTAGCGCGGCTCTCCATGCTGTGAGTTCTTGTACCAGGACGAGGTGGAGGAGAAGGAGTACGGCGACGAGGAATTGGGGATGGTGCACCAGAGCCAGGTTGAGATCGCTTATCATCGGCCCGATCTGGTGGGCGATTGCCAATACTCTGTTTGGCAGTTTCGCGCAGCTCTTGAGCCGAGAGTGTCTGGCTTGGAGCAGATGGTGGCGGCATAGCCTCACTTGGGGACGGTTGTGTCTGCTTCTCATCAGATCTAGGGCGTGGTGAGTGTGGGGATTCCCACGCATTTGGGGCAGAACTCGATGACGGTGGCCGCTGAAGTCTGGGTGCATCCTTAGCCATGGTGGCCGGAGTTGACGGAAGGGCATTTTGGGAGGGACCTTGATGGAGACGAGGGGTAGGGCGAAGAGTGTGTTCGGGCATGAAAACTTGTGTTGATTTCTGTTCATTCGGAGGTGCGTCAAAGTCCATCGAGTCGGACTTTGCAACGCCCTTGGCGTCACCATCAGGAGCTGGAGATTCGCTACCCTTCTCAGGCCGGACTCGTCTCACTTTCTCTGGTCGTGGGATGCTACGCGTGCGATGAGTAACCAGTACGATGGGATGAAAGTCTGTACATGCCTGTCAATGGCTAACCTAGTGGATGTCGCTGGTGTGGTGGGTCGATCAACGATAGCGATAGCCTGTGAAGCTACTCCATTCGCACGAATTGAGGTGGGGGGAACTGGAGTGCTAACTCGATCTGCAGGTGTTGCAGCGCCGTTCAGGGGAACGGGAGTGCGAACTTGCTTCTCAGGAAGAATACCCGTTGAATTCGCTGGCTTCGGTGACATAGGATCCCCATTAGACTACGTAGAAAGAAGGTTAAACAGGTTTTCTTTGCAAACAGTTGAATAGTACCTTGGCTGCAAGTGACTTTGGCACTGCCCAGAACGACTCTCGCTTCTTCAGACTCGCGGAATAACTGTTAACCATGAGTATGGTTCCAGACAGCTGAAGCAACAGACTTACGCTCGGCCTAGAATCTTGAGGTCACCACGTTCTTCCTTTTCCAGGAACTTCTCCATTACAGAGTCGATGGCAGGTCCAGCGTCACCCACTGCAGCAAGAGGGAAAACGGGAAGGATCTCTTTCAACACGATGATAGCGTTGTAGACGTGCATGAATTCCGTTGTCTCAATACAGCTCAACAAACTCTGTGAAGAGGATAAATTTCAACTTGATCAGAAGACTGCCAGAAACATACCCGTCCCAGCTTTCGATGCCATTTACGGAGAATCTGCTTGAACCCAGTCCATGACAGAAGGTCGTCCGCAACAATACTCCCATGGTCTTTACTTGACCACCTATGCTGGAAACCCGGAAGCAGAATAGTCTTTCCGCCAACTTTCGTGCGATTCTCCATCAAAAAGAGCTGCTCATCTTGAGCCCACTTCCAGAGATCCGTCAATATCCCCAGTAAAAAGCGCCCTAACGACTTCTGTTTAAGGTAGTCATGAGTAAGAGATGTAGACGGCTTACCATAGTTCTTCGCTTCGTATTCGCTGCAGGAAAAGACAACCGCCTTCACGTGATCCCCAAGCAACTAATAACACTCTGTAAGTGTGCGGCAGATTACAGAACGAAACGGATGTTACCTTGTCATATACCACGAGAGTAGGGAACCCTGGAGTCCCTTGTGTATGCATAACTTTGATGAATTGTGCACAGAAATCTGCATCCATAGGCGATAGGAGGCATCGTGGTTGAATGCAGTGCTCGATGGTTGCAGAAGCAAGGACCGATGAGCGATGCTCGGCTAGAATGATGTCACGAATTGAAATAGATGCGACTGAAAGAGTCTTACTGTGGGCGAACCAATGATGCTTCTCTCGGGCCAGTCGTTTCATCGTGAACACCCTCGAGGCAGTTTGTTCTTTGAACTCCTGAGCAAGAGTATTTACAAATGCATTGTATCTGTCTCGTTTAGCCCGATGGGAGCCAGCCGATAGCCTTTTCGTTCTGTCAGCAGAACGGTCAGCCGCAATATACTTGGAGTCCTCTTGACGGCTCAGTGTCCGTAAAGCGGCACACTCCTCATCATACCGGGCGGCCGGTGGTGCCAGATCATACATGGAGAGTTGCCAGAAAGTCAAGTAAAAACCGGGCCTGCAAAATTTTGAATATCGCAGGTACTTCGTCAAAAGCATAACTTACCCAATGACATCGAGAGCACTGTTCTTGGCAATTTGCTTAACGTCGTCGAAAAGAGCTTCTAGATCCGGTATCCACGGGCTCTGCAAAGAGAAGCTTGAAAACGTCACTCTTCTTTTGTCAAGTGCGCCTTACCTCGGATGGTGCTGGAGTCGTCGATGTAGTCACTTCAATATCCATAGCTGCATCTTCTGGTACGCCGTCCGCTGATGACTTCTGATCGCCAGTGTCTCGTGGAGTGTTGGTTCCATTTACTCCAGTAGGCGAATCCACCCTAGGGGTCACGGCAGAAGGCTCGCGCTTTGCCGCAGAGAGACGTGCTTTCAACCGCTTTTCCGCTTCCTCATTGGCAAGTCGTTCCTTCTCCTGGGCAGCGGTCTGCAACAATGCTCAGTTGTGTGTCGCAAGAACGATTGCATTGTCTCACCAGTATCGTAGCATTCAACATAGGTCGTATAATTTGCATGCAAATAGGAGGTGCTATCCCATACAATTCCCCTAGATCTGCAAGGCTAGGCAGGATCCTCGTTGCATAGTCCTTGGGCGAGATTACAGCTGGTGAGGTAAGCAGATCCAAATATTGCAGCAGGACACCATGAGTCTAGAGCGACGATGAGAGCAAGTATAGCATATGACATGAGGTAGCTTACGGTATCAAACAGACTAGCAAGGGACTTCAAGTGAGCATCAGGGGCTTTGAAAACACAGGACTGCCTCTGCTGTGCAACTTGAATAAGGAGAGCTAATGCTAGATTCGTCTCTAACATGGTTTTCCCAAGCCGTTGTGGACCTTTGAGGACAGCGTCACCTGGGTCGAGGCGAGCGCCACGAGTCGTTGAGGCGACGGCTTCAATTCTCAGCGCAGGCCCTCCGGCCATCGCGGCAATTTGCGGGTCCGAAAGGCTCGGAAGAGGTTCAATCCCTGCCATCTTCCAAATCAACTCCCGAAGTACGACAATCTCTGTTGTCTGTCCATTATACAGCTGGTGAACCACGTATTTCAGCAAGGGCGACAGGTCAGCGCTGTACCGCCGGAAAAGCATGCCAGTAAAGGATGCCAAACCTAAAATAAGTGCTGAGGACAGTAAAGACAAAGGAACAAAACAAAACAAACTTTGAAGCCAGTCAGAAGTGTTGACTCCGTCGTCCTTGACACGGTTCTTATTGGGATTTGATAGAGCCTCAAGGATGACGTACACGAGTACATCGAATCCCATATTGGTGACATACCGCAATGCTTGTATGACGACGTTGGCAAGATTGTCGTATGCCATGATTTGGTTGACGGCATTCGTGAAAAAGATACAAGGATTCGAATGAGCCAGTTTCGCCACCGTTCCAGATAGCGTCTCGATTGTATTATGCGATAGACGTCGCAAGATGCCCTTGCTTTCACGGTCGGCTTGCACCTGTCGAATGCGAAGCTCAGGATGGGAGATGTAGCTGGATTTCCATTCTCCGTATAATCTCCATCTTGCAGTCGTCTCGTACTGCCGAATGACGTTCCAAATGTCAACAGTGCAAACTGCGTTGCCTCGAATGAGGGGGAGCGCAGGAAGGAAGTATAACCGAAGGAGCTTGAACCAAAACTGCCGAACGGGATGACTCGCGTCAGGTTCACCTGACGGTTTTCTGGAAACTGGATCCAATGGAATCTACGATTGATCGAGTTAAGACCAGTTAGACGAGCAAACGAATAACTTGCAGTGGATAACAACTGTGAGCGTCCCAGCCTCGTGATCTTCGTGACGAACAAGGCGTCACGCGAAACGTGCAACCCGATGAAACTCATCAAAGGCTCGATCACGTTTACCATATCCTCGAAGGAAGTGCAAAGCGGGATGCGCTGGGTCCAATCGGGAAAGAAAAAGACGAAATCGACTGACGCAGTACTAGGGGGAGTGGGGGCTATTAACGATAGCTGATATTTACGAATTGGAACTGCCAGTGTTCCAGTAGCGCTGAAACGTGCACGAGGTTGCGTGAAACTTGGATTTCGTTCCTTGAGCACGAATGTTGCATCATACAGAGGAGCAATGGAATACTTCAGAACCCTCAGCATTAGGTCTGCCAACTCGGAGTGAGCGTCAACAAGCCAAGGAATCCTCGTCAGAACTGCGATGGCCGGGCGTAGCGCTCCCACAGAGAGAAGGCCATTGACCAGCCCAGCGACTTGGTTGGGAGGTTTGAAGTCAATGCTCTTCTTTACTTCCGTAGGTTCTACACGAGGCTGCGAGCTTGAGCTGGAAGATTCCAAAGGAGCTGCCATGGCAAGCTGACTGATCTTGGCATCGGAAATGCGCTGCTGGACCTGGGCAAGATAATCCTTGTGATGTGTTTCAATATCCGCATCCCTTGGAGTAAGCTGCTGCATTGTCAGGAGGTCAACGGTCATTCGATAGAAATGTTCTCACATGAGGGTACAGATCTTCTACAGTAATAAAACCCTCTCTGATCAAAATGGCAGCAGTTAGATAAAGGTTCCTCGGGGGTGGTTCATGGGCCTCTGGGGACTATATGACGAGTGAATTGCAAGCATCGATTCATCTCGACAAAGACTGACCTGGTAATGGGAGAATTTGAAACCAAGCACCTGTGCTAGCACTCGAGACTCGGTGCCATTATCATTTTCTAATGGTGGTGTCGACTGATCGCTAGCATTTGCTTCGGTGATTTTCAATACTTCGTCCAGGCTCTTATCCCTCAACTGTTCAGTAACGGGATCAACAGCCATGCGAGTGGCGGTGGACATTGCGGGACGCCTATACAGTCCAGTCCATGGAGAAAACGAGAGCAACGCCAAGAAAAATGTGTAGTGGGTTGCCACGTTGACCGACAATACATCCAAGATAATGTCCAAAGCGCGATTTGGGTCGAGGTCAAAATACCCAATGAGGCTGATGACCTTTTCCCAAACTTGGCGTGCACGGTCTTCGATAGAGGTATAGCTTTCCACCGGCCTAGCATCAGCGTGTGAGTGCGCAGGACCCAAGGAACTCGTCAGCTCCACCGAAAGTTTGCTGTAGCCTTCGGACTGTTCACGTAGAAGGTTGAACTTGTTCTGCTTATAGCTATGCGTAAGAGAATCAGAGAACATTAATGATTGAACGTTTATGTTTGACTCACAAGA
>QFEN01001083.1:24204-35941 GCA_003316125.1 Auricularia polytricha
ACATACAGCGAGATCAACAATGCCAGTGAACTATTTGCAAATAAATTCAGAATGCTGTAAAGTTGTGTAATGGTACTTACCAGAAGTCTTTTGACGAGCTCGCTTAAGGTATCCTTGTCTTGCTCAACAAAATGCCTCAGTCGAGCTGCCTTTCCTGCACCATCTGTAGTGTCTTTCTTCAGGATGTCCTTTACTTGGTGACCTCCCGAAGCTTGTTCAGAACCCACTAAGGCGGACTTCGCGTCTGCCAAGAACTCGTCCAGTTGAGCATCTGTAGACCATATAACATCCACAAGGATCTCTCCGAATATAGCACTATGCACGGGTGGACCCGCACGTGCCGAGGAAGAGGACGGAAGTGCAAGGAGGACAGACTGGATAAAAGCTACGAGAGCCTGCGCGTTTAAGGAATGCTTAGGCTGCCAAGTCGTGAGGGCAGACAAAAGAAGGGCGTGATAAGCTGTCGTAAGAGCCTCTGCGCAAATAGGGTCGGAAGGATTTGAGTGAGGTGAAATGAGGAAATTTCGACTTGCGAATCGAGGGTGTCAGGTTGAGCGCCACAAAAATAAGCAGACAGCTACGCACAGTTCGGACTCTCCCTCTTTGCTCCAATTAGAAATCCAACTTTCGACCTTTGTAACAATATCCATGGCCCAGAGTGTCGAACTGGGTATGGGAAGGAACAACACGGTACAAGACCACCTTTGACTTGCACAAGAGCCATTATGGTATTGTTGATGGTTGTTGTGGTCTATTGGTCAACACCTTGGGAATCAAACAATCGACAGTGGTAATTGGTACCGGTAAATGGTTATGCATTGCCATTCAACTTTCATTACGATGCTATGCATGACGAACAACAATGCGGGAGTTTTTAGCTACCTTCTTACCACCAACAGATACCACTATCAGTCCACAAGAATGACAACTGTCGCCTAAGGGACCTGTGCCCTTGAAGAACAAGCGATGCGCATTACGACATCAAGTCATGGTGGCTCTGTCAATAAGGACATGGATGCAGACACTCCCTCGGACGTCTTCAAACTTGCAGTGAAGATTGACGGAGGGATAGGCGCCGAAGATACGTCGGGATGGTGATACTAGTCAGTGGTTAACTTCGCAAACCCCTGCGGTGGTGTCTTCGGAAGGAACGACCATGTTCCTTGGTCATGGCAGATTATCCGAATCGTACAAGTTCGTGCCGCAATTATCCTGGATATTCGGTCAGTAATATTTTTTGACGGACTCGGAAGTTCGGGAATCAAGATATCAGGCGAACTGATCTGCTAAGCATTTTGATGCGGTTGGTCTGGACTCGTCAAAAAATAGAGTGTGAGACGATGTTGATGTACTTCTTTGAGCGCCGAGCAACTGGATAAAACAATGCTGGATGCGCATGCTGGAGCCTTTGCAAATTCGAACCGTGTACTAGCAGTCACATCCAAGGCGTATTAGTGAAAGTCATTCCCAATAATCTAATTATGTTCTAGTAGAGCGCCCACCCTGGGAGATTAGTGACATGGTAACTTCTTGGCTCACTGCACAGCAACCCACGCATGCCTGCAGGCTCCGAACAGGAGGTACGCCTTGGATGTCGCTTCAAAGGAGCAGGAACAAGCCGACGTCACGATAGGTTTTGTCGTGGCAGAGGCCTCAGGCTTACATAGTGACCGTATCATGATTTTATCGTAACTGTCATGGCTCGCCACTTTGCACTGGTACTATTCGTCGAACGGGTTACGGATACACCGTAACATGTAAACTTGGATCATCGGCTCCCATCGCGCCAAGCCCGTCTTCCCCGGTAATACTAGCCTTCACATACCAGCGTCTACAACGCATGGGGCCTTTATATAATGAGGTACAAGGAATATTACACCTTAAATTTCCTTCCCCCGAGCCATCAACACGTCCTTACCAGTGTAGTCCATGGAGCTTAGGGTTATCCATCCTCGAAGAAACTCTACAGGCAGTCCACTCACCTATCAGGAATGTACTGGGCACCCGAGCCACTCACCGAATCCAGTCTCATCCACAGACGTCGGTTCATTTAATCCTGATATCGTGGTAGGCTCCGATGGCAAACCTCGGTTCAAGACCACCTGGCACCGCTTCCTTGGACGGGGGAGGAAGAAGGTTGGCGTGGTACAGAGCATCAAAAAGATATACGGATGCTCATGTGCGTTTCCACCACCTTTCCGACAAAGTTAAATACGTCTGAATGCTCATCATTGTCACAGGGCTCAATATACTACTCTTGTTGACGCCAGTGGCATGGTGGGCACATTTCGATGAGCGTCTGAGTTACAGTGTTGTTTTTGCACGTACGTTTTCTGCCGAATAATTCATGAGCAGCACTCATTTTCTGATGTAGTTTGTTTCTTGGCAATTATCCCGCATGAGTGCTTGTTCGACTACTGCGGAGAACAGATGGCTCTGTATTGTGGCAAGGATTTTGGCGATTTGATCACGATCACTTTGAACAAGTAGGGCGAACCCTCTTCACTCGTTTCGTATTCACAGCCTTGATAACTGTAGTGCGGTTGAGGCGACCCTCGCTATCATGTTGCTGATCAAGTGCGAGTAAGTTATCCGTTGGCTAACATGTAATCATTGGCGTCATTCAAACATACTTTACAAGGCTCAAGCTGCTGCAATCGACCATTGCTGGTAAGCTCCGAAATCATCCATTATATTCCACAGTATTGACACACTATGCGATCTTGCAGGTGTGATCCTATTGCACCTCCTCCTTGTTCCTGGAGCCGCTTTTCTGACAGGCGGTGCTCGAATATGGGAACAGGACCTGCATCCTATGCACACACAACTCAACCATACATTGCTTACTGTTGGGTACGTTGTTTCCTATATTTGCTGCGTGGAGCTACAAGTGACCGCTTGCATGCACAGGGTGTTGGCCCTGTTATTGCCTGCTGCATTCTATGCAGCTATCAGTGGCAGTACTTCTACGGCGGTATCGGCCGACGGCGATCTCCCGATCCTTGGTGGCAGCACTCAAACCGATTTTTTGCACATGAGCAGAGGGCTTGCGGTGCTGCTCCTTCTTATGTAGGCTCCTTTACTTCTCTTGCATCTGCTTTGTGGCAAACCCTGCTGTCAGATACATATGTTCGCGCATTTTCTATCACAACCCTCCTGGTGCTGGAAACACCTCGACGAACCATGCTTTGACACCCGACCCACTCAAGAAACTTGAGGCACAACTAGAGCGCGAGGAGCCTGAGGTTAATCAATGGGTATGCATCTGCGCTCTAATCGTCAACATTGCGGTCGTGGCTGTGACCTCAGAATGGGTAAGTGTCGTCGAATGACCAGGTATACATTCGTTGACTTTTAGCAGTTGGTGGACAGCATCGAGCCCGTGAGGGATATGTCCGGCATCACGACGGAGTGGTTTGGCTTGGTCGTTTTACCCTTCGTTGCCTTCTCAGCGGATGGTGCTGTTGCAGCAGGTTACTTTTTACAGAAAGCCCTTCGCCGGGTATGGTCTAAGACCAGGGAGCCTGACCCACCCAATACTCTGGCCAAAGCTGAAGCCATTGATTTGAGCATTCAGTTCGTCTTGCTCTGGATGCCGTTCCTAACTCTACTTGGCTGGTGGATCGGAAAGCCTTTCAACTTGCTATTTGGTGCGTTATGATGAGTATGACGCTATCGGCTTCCAAAGCTGATCAGCCCATCAGATTTCTTTGAAGTTGCACTACTTCTAGGGGCCTGCTTCCTTGTCAATTTCGTGACTGCCGACAGTAAAACAAACTGGGCAGAGGGGTTCATTTTGTTGTCATTTTACGCTATGATAGTGAGTTTTTCGCCACTCAAAGTGGCAGAGGTTTAATCCAGTCAACTCTGTTTAGGTGCTTTGTACTTGGTACTACACAGGAGAATCTGATGTGAGCAGTTTATTGCTTTGCCCAGGACAGCCTTCCGTGGAGAGTATCTGAAATTCAAATTTCAAACCCGCACGCGCATTCTTCTTCGCTCATTACCGTATTCCAAATCGCGCCGCACATACCATCATGTACTTCTTTTGAAACCGCAGTGTGTAATCTGTTGCTTATGTCTGAGTGGCTGCTGTTGTCACAACATGCATGATTTTTGTGTAAATGAACAAGCACCTAGTAATTATGAATGAGAGTTGTTGAGATAATTATCAGATACTTGTCTACCCAAGGCTTCTACCGCTCGTTGAATGATCGCAGTCACATCGCTCCGCACCACGTCCATCTGTCGTTTATGTTCCATCGCATCGCATCCAGGCGCAAACGGCTGTCCAGCCTGCACAGCTGCGCGACCAACCCAGTCGCCTGGATGAAGCTCATCGCCAAGCTTCGACTCCACACCATCTTCCGCGACAAGGGGCACATGCGAGCGCGACAACGCACTCAATGCAGCCGTTATTTCTTTGATCGGTATTGGATCACCAAACGCCACGCCAAGTTTTATACCTAATTTTGGGAAGTATTTGTAAGGAAATGAGCGGTGCTCGGGCATCAATTTGTCGAAACCTAGCATCACGTTAGAAAAGATGGAGCACTGATGGTTTCAGGTGCTATACCAGTGAGCCACATCGGTATGATGAGAGGGGGCACTGCAGTTTCCATCAGGATTCGTCCCCTGGGGGTTTGAGCGTGATGACTGGATGTCACCAGGGTGAAAAGAGCGACTTACACTCCCCACTTAAATCGCGGTAAGCGAGCGGTTCCGTTTGTCCGCGGATAGTCGAGTGGCTGGTTGACTTTTCCCTCTCCAAAAAGATGCACCTGAAAGATGTTAATGCGGACACAGAAATCAGGCTAGCTTGCACCCACCCAATGCCCTTCATTAAGCCGTTTAATGGCGATATCTACAGAAGGTTGGAAGATTCCATTTCCGCGAAATGTTTCTATCACTTGACCCTTACGAAAGAAAGCGGAGAAGAGACTGCCTGGCAGAAGGTTGCATTCAGTTTCACACGTTACTATGTCCGCACAACATACGGGTTAGTGAACATGATTTCTGATGCACCAAGCGACCACCGTGTTGTGTTGGAATTCAAATAGAGTTCCATTGGGAGTGTTCCCCATGCGAGTGGATCATCTAGTCTGTGGCCAGGCTCAAGTCTCAGCACGAATGTTCACGTGAGGAGCTTGAACGACAGACGTGGAAATATGGTTTGCAACTAAACGTGTACTTATAAGTAGACGTTGACCACGACGAATTACGAGACACACCTGTTACCACGCCCTGTCCATGTCGCCGCCGTTCATCGTTCCGTATAGCATCCAAAAGTATATGGAGATTGCTAACGGTGATGGAGCAAAGCCCTGAGTTGAGAAATGCTTTGCAAAGGAGGCCCGTCGCTGTGATTGTGGCCGTCGACAACAGCTGGGTCATGAGAATAAGGCTAGTTGAAACAAATGATGGATCATGATTCATGATCATAATGCCGGCATAACACGTCTCTGTTCTGACTAAGCATCATTATGTTAGCGAGCGTCTTTAGTTGATAGAAGCGTTTTGGTTGTTATCCCCCACCCGCCTACTATTATTCTCCCTCCCGCTCTCTTTCACGACGTGCGACGCTCGCGCAGCCCTTGCTGGTGCTCAGCGCCGCTGTCCAGCCTTCCATAAAATATAGGCCTGTCATGTTTTCTATGTTTCTCGTCACCTTTCTCTCCGCTATTATCCTGCTATGTCTATTTTCACCTGCAGTCAGAAGGTCTATCATGGCTGGTGACGACCTCCTCGACGCCCACGAGGCAGGTTTAGCTCTTGTCGCGTCCCGTAAGTATTTGCTCTTGAGCTGTGCTGGCTGCCTTTTTTAAAATGTTCCCAGGCAATCCATTCAGGGACTCGGGCCCTCCAGCGTGCATGGCCAAACTTATCATGCTGAGGCATAAAGTGAGAAATCTATGTTACTTTCGCTTTCTGCCAACTCACGACAAAAAAAGATTCAGACGAGTACACGCAAACGTAGATCCCCGACGCCTACACGCCAATCACGAAATCTTGGACTCATCCAACCCAATCGCCCCCGCGCGTCCTGGGTTCGTTTTGGAAGAAACTTTGGACATCAATATCACTAAATTACCAACATCTTCAATCATTTGACGCTTATTTGGGCTGTAGTCTTGTAGAGCCTTATCGCCCATTATTTATATCTCGGTGATACCCATTTTATCCATTATAGATATCTGTCTTGTTCGTATTTTTCTGGGTGTACATGCCTCTTTTTGCACTTCCATCAAGACTTTTGCTTTGTGAACATACGTGTTCTTTGTTTGCATCTTTACTTCGCAGCGATATGGCAGGTTACTACAGGTGGAAAACAAATGTACAGAATAGACCTGAATTCAAAATGGCGCTGGCGAGCGCGCGAGATTGGAACCTAAATCAACAAACACACTACGCAAATCGACTACTCCTATCAGACACACTGGAGAGCATACTTCGCCCCTTCTCCAGCTTGCGGGGAACAGGTGCGCTTGAGATAGAATTGCTTTCAGTGGCCGCTTGGGCTGTTCTTAAGGAACCGCCACCTGTCTTGACTTTGGCCTTGGCGTGTCCTGTAATGGCTGCACCAACAGCAGACCGACCAGTCCCCTGGTTTCCGCCACCTTGACCTCTCGCCCACGAGCGCAATTTTGTTTTCTCCTGGTCATTCTCAAATATCCGGTTTGGGCGCTATCAAGGGAGACTGTCAAATCACAACAAACCTCATTGAGGGTAGAACAGACCTCCAAATCAAAGTCTGTGTGGGTCACTGTGGGTCGTTTTGCAGGTGCATTGCTAGAGCGATCTGTCATTACTTTGACAGTAACATTCTCATCGTTCTCATCGTCTGCCCTGTCGATCCATGATATGTCCTCCGGATCTAAAGTTTCGAAAGTCTACTGAAGATCAGCGATATCAAAGGGAGAAGAGGCGCAGTGCGGCCCACCTCTCTACTCCTCGCCGCTTCCCTTAGCTCGGCATTTAGATCTTCGGTCAATACTACTTTCCTCATCTGCTCATCTTCATCTTCACTAGCCATTCGCGTGTCTGCTTGCAAATGGACGAACTCAAGGTCATCATCAATCAACTCATGCTGATATGCGTCGTAGAACGCCTTTGTTTCTTTGTTTCGACCTATAAATGGAGAGGTTAGCTTTCAAAATGGAGTTGTAGCGATTGCAATACTTGCCTAGGTCTTCGAGGGTATCACCATCGATCTTGCGCTTCTTGTTCATACCCCGTCGTATTCGCCTGTTATTCTCGTCCTCCCCGTCATCGTCGCTATCCTCGTCGAAGCCGATCCCACGGTCGCGACGCTTCATTCTAAATTTGCCATCAATGGCATCCTGGTGAAGCTTCTCTAATTTCTTGTCATCTTCCTCCTCGTGCTCTCTATGGATAATTCAGCTGACTGTGTCAATAATCTGCCCAGAATGCGCACCTGAACTTCTCCTGGACCAAATCGGCCCCTTCCGTGTCAACATCCATGACCGCATCATCGACAAGGCCCTCCACAATTTTCTCGTCATCGTCATCGTCATCGTCATCCTCCGCCTCCTCATCGTCATCTTTCTTGATAGGCCCGAATCCAATCAGTTCGTCCTCGTCTGATTCCTCGGCCTCCGCAGCCACGAATTCAGACTTCTCCAGCTGTCGTTTGGGTGCATTGGATTTTGGGTGCCCTCCCAAGACATCAAACGCGTTTCTCTTGGGCAGCTGAGAAATAAGTAGAGGGGGTAGAAGGGAACCGTCGTCTTGTACAGGTGCTTTCCTGTCCAATGGCGAGGTACTGCGCCGCCTTAGTCGGTGAAGAGGTCGTACATCCGAGGACTCTTGCGTAGCCATGAAGGACAACGTTCGGAGTGGAGCACGCTCACACGACGACGGAATTAAATCACCCAGCAATGTTTGAGATGCCAGAAGTTGTGAACTCTGGAAAGACTTGACGTGATATTGTTCAGCATTAGGTCCAGATGTCTGAGTCAAGAACCTGAGAGGATAAATAAAATTTCCAGGGATGACATAGACGTCATTTCGATGTACTCACCCGTTATCGCGGATGTACATTCCAGGGTCTTCAACCTGCTTCTGTTGTTTGTTTGCAACCTCTATGACATACTCCTGCTCTTTTTCGAAAATGCCGTCAGCCTTCCTGCGAAGGGTACTGCTGACTTCTAGTGCAGGCTCCAGTCCAACATCAAGTGACAAAGTGAGCTCATTGCAGTCACCCACAAGACCAGTCTCTCTGAAGCTTGGCCCCCCATCCTGAAATAACCCCAGCACGTTATTCGATGAACTGACCTGCAACGAAGGAGATTGCAAACCTTTTCATCTAAGAACAGTTGTGAAAAACCTCCTCCATTTGCGAGAGGATCCTGGGGTACGAAGGATGCGGGACTACTCTTGCCGGGGGTTTCAGAAAAGGAAGGTAGTAATGTGCGGGGTTCGAAACCCTTAACCATGTTCTCCTCGTTCTCAATGTCGGAAAACGATGATCCCGAACGACCAAGCTGCACGCAACGCTGCGTCGGAGGTGAATCGAGGGTCATCAGGGAGCGTGATGCTTCCGGTGGGGATGTCAGATGCTTTGACGTAGATTGCAGAAGTCTGGTGGTAAATGGGGACTTTGAACTTGGGGAACCAGAGAACGAGTCATCTTGAGCAATCTCCTTCAACGGCGGACGTGAATTTTGCTCAGGAGAATTGGGGGCACCATCGAAACCTCCCAAAGATGTTGAGGACGATGATCTCCTGAGAACAACATCCTCGATGTCAAGAAGCGAACCCGGTCTACTACCTAAGGGAGGTCTCGCAACTGAATGGGAGTGTCGAACAACAGCCTTGTTCTCTTTGTCCTCGCTCCTGTCGTACATCAACATTTGGCTGTTCTCTTTGTCATTCTCGTCCTCCGTTTGGTCCGATTCCGAGTTGCGTGTCATTATGGCGTTGGAAGCCAAGTCCAGCATCGAGGAGTCTGGCACGAGAATTCTGGGAGCATCATCCTCGTCATCGGAAGCCACCATTAGGGGACGACGAATACCACGCCTGTGCACTTGGGGCTCCTCATCTTCAACGTCCGTATGTTGGCTTGCACCATCATTGACATCGACACCTGTGGCTTGGTTCTCCTGATCGCTGCCGCCCTCGCCATCAGTATCCATGGGCTCTGGACTGGCTGAGCCCCGCTCCTCGGGAGCGTAATCCGCATCGTCCTCGTCCGTGTCGTCCACCTCCATGTCGCCAACAGTAGAGTCGTCGTGCTCTGCTACCTCAAGCCCCTTCTGCACATATGCAGCAAGGCTGTTTTTGTATGACACGTTCTCTCCAGCTTCTACAGGTTCTTCTAATACCCTGCCTCCTCTTTGTTTCCAGTCCTCTTCTCGCTGCTGGATAGTCGCAAGCTTGCTGGTCTCAGCTTGCTGCATGAGCGCTCTGTTTAATTGCTGTGTGGTGAGTAGGGCCTTGGTGTCCTTACCCCTCACCTTCCGGTCGAATGATGACATCGCGGATTCCCTGAGGTATTCGGACATGTTGGCTTGTGCAAAAAGTTTCACACGGGAGCCGGACGGTCCTGGTAGAGATTTCCGACTCAACGCAAGCTGTCTCGCCTTGCCCTTTGAAGGAGTAATATGTTGCAATTTGTCGGCTTTGCGTTTTGCTGCCTCTTCTTGGGCTGTCACATGCATGCTATTATCAACAATCTCTAGATCATCATCGCTATCTCCGGTCCTGGATGACCGCCTAGCTGCGTCCTGGAGTGCTCGCTGCTTGAACTCCGCGAGAGCACGTTTGTCATTGGCTTCTTTCAGTTTGGCTTGCTCGTGCCTCAGTAGGTCTGTGAGATTCGGCATCTCGTCGCCACTGTTGTCGGACGCCACTGACCGTGGTGGGGAAGTTGCACGCCGTGAAGGATTTTTGGGCGGAGCCTGTGTACGGGGATGCACAATAGCAGAGGATCCAAGCAAACGTGAAGGTGCGCCGAATGAAGATCCGTCTTGCGCGACTTTCGAAGGCGAGGAAAAATTGGATATTGGATCTGAGGGAGGGTCCTCGTTACGCAAGGCTTTATCCCTTGGTCCAAGTCAGCAGCATTATGTTGGAGAAAAATCTGGTGTTACCCACTTGATCGTCTCAAAAAGCCTAGCCTTGGTATGCTTTGGTTTCTGAGTGCGCGCCACCTCGATATTCTTTCTCGCAGTGATGCGCGAGCTCTCCAAAACAGTTTCACGTAGGTCTTTTTTAGTCGGAGCCTATCCGTCGTGTGAGTGAGAAACGGGATAGGTGTGACAAAGGCCAAACTACCTTGGTTTTTAGGCGCGTGGATTCGTCCTTCCGCCTGGCTTTGCTACCCTTCTTTGAAGCGGCACTTGTAGGAGCGGATTCACTTTCAAAACGAAGCGGAGGGATATCCCGAGCAGGGGCCTTTCCCTTGCCTTTGTTAGCCTTGGGCCTCGTTGAAGGCATCTCGAACTCTGATGTCGAAGGTGTGGGAGGAGATCGCAACACAGGAGTATTGATTGGATGGTGAACAGGCGAAACCAAGGTGGAATTTGCGGAATCTTCGCGCTCAGAATCAGAGTCGACACAATTCCTCGGGCGTCTGGCCTTGCGGGAAATTATTGGTGAATCTTCAAGAGACTCGTCAATTGAGGAGGCAGGTAAATCGCTTGTAGGGGGTAGCAGTGTGCCATCGGAAAGTCCATCGGAATTTTGTGGTACTGGAAAAAGAGGCGTGGCATCCATATGAGTGATTTGATTCTCCTCAAAGGAGTGAGGCTGAAAGGGTGGCGACAATGACGACCGCTCAGCAACTCGAGGCTGTATAAGTGGTTCCTGGTCTTTGTCGAAGGCTTCATCTAGCGCTTTCAATTGTGCTCTCCAGTCAAACTGATGTTTAGGACTGGCATCGTGCATGCCGTCATCATTTGCACAAGTCGTTGAAGAGGATTGTGAGCCCTGCAGCGCAGCGAGCGCCGAGTCCTCGCTTTCTTTATCTAAGGGCTCCGATTCTACACGAGGAGAGCTTTGGTCGGCGAGGGTTACAGAAGAGTCGCGTATTTCGGGCTGGGGGTCCCTACGCTTTCCGTACGTGACTGGGGCGCGTTTTATGGCCTTGGCTGGAGATGACTTTGAAGAAATTTGGTCTACATCCATGGCGGACATGTTAGCGTCTACAGTTCAACGAGCGTGTTGGCTGATGCCGGCTTAAGGCTGTTTGTTGCTGTAATCTTGAGAACGTCTTCAACACCGTGGCATGCGTGACATGTCACAAAGTGACAAGCGCGTTTTTGGTAATTGATCAACGAACGCGTCCAAGTCGCGTTCCTCATCAAAGTGTTGTGCCAAATCGATTCTGAATCAGCGCCGATTGTAGCATTGGATTTCACGTGAGTTCTCCGTTCGTGGGCCGAACATGTTGCAATCCAATATATTCTGCGAGAAGCATTATTTGTGTAGCTACATCGGTGTAAGTGACAATTAGATAGAGAAGTGAAGACTGCCGGGAACGTTGAGTTGGTTTGGGTGAATTGGACTAGAAGATATACTAAGTTTATGTAGAGAATACCACCATAAAGAATGTGCACGCTGTCAAAGGCGCAACGGGCTCACTCTTTAAACTGGAGTACATTCGAATCAGCACTAGATCATAGCGCTAGTAAGGAACATAACTGACCTCGTCTTCAATGTATTCTTGCGTAGTATCGATCTTAATTGAAAGATCGTTCGATATCCCCTGATTGCA
>QFEN01001086.1:0-12076 GCA_003316125.1 Auricularia polytricha
CCGCTGGCCCGTCTTACACGGGATATTATGTAGGTCGGGTGACCCGTATACTACGGGATTTGTCACTGAAGGTGCTCGCTTCTCAGAGGCGAACATCACGTCATTTTCTACGTGAATCAGACTCTGCAGACTATTGGGTTGTGCTACAAGGACTTTCCATCTTGGCCACCACCTGGGATTCAAGCTCAAGTCTCTGCTATTGATGAAGTAGGTATGCTTGCAGTCACATTTTGTCATGCTGACCTGGTTGTAGGTGCCATACAACATCATCGCCAAAGACCTGACATTTATCACAGTCCGGAAATTCCTTCAGTTCCAGATTTCCCCCAATGTTACTGCTGTAGTGATCACTTTCGTAACTGCCATCACTTCTAATTCTGAGACGTCGGCTCTGTCGGCTGTTCAGCTGTTGTAGATAAATATTATCATGGACATGTTCGCTGCACTTGTGCTCGCTACGGATCCTGCGTCGGCGCGTTGTATCATTCCACTCGGCACGCTCATCAAGCCCAAAGACGGTCTTCCCAAAGTTCACCCAGACGTTGAATGGAACTCTGCGATTCAGCTTGAATGTGATTGTCTCGCAAAAAGAGACTTGAGGGCCTGTAAGTTTGATTTGTTGTTGGGCTGTATATCACTGATGAATTGGCTTTGTTCAACTGATGTACATGATCGGTACAAACGGAACTATCAGCAACTCCTTCAGCTGGCTCCCGGTTTGCGAGCACTTATTAATAACAAAAGCAAGTCAAAAAAACATTATTTAGGGCAGTGTTTAATGCTGGTGTTGGGATTTAACGCAACTAAGCTATGTAATAGTTAGCGAGGCGCTCAATCACCCAGTATAATAAGGCTGACTTATTGGGTAACCCAGGTGTAAGTATTTGTGGATGTTGTTATTGTGACATTGCAGCTGCTCAATGCCTGTTGTAGTACGTGCTTTGAGAGTGATCCTCAGACGCCTCATTGTGTCATTCGTGCACCGTGTATGCTGCACGCCTGGCATTAATCACCCAGACCGTCCCCTTCTTCTAATACTACCGCTCTTGGCCATGCACCACCAGATGCCCTCGTCCTCCAAGTAACCCTTACCGCGAGAGATACTCTAATAAATCTTGCATGCAAAACCATCACCCACGAATATTGCCCTTGCTCACGTCATTAGGTTGCATATAGCAGCTCATGACGTCAATGCCCTCTCCCGTGAATATTCCCAAGTGCACATTACCAACAATTCACATTTGGAACCCAAACAGGAGGAAAGCACACAAACAGATCCTGCTCATGCTTCCCTTGTTATCCATACTCTCCTCTCTGGTGCTATATTTTTTATTTTCTCTGGAAACATTCGCACAGCCAAGCAAAGGCTCGTCGTACTACATGACATTGTTGATGGTGGAGCACTCGAGGGATTCAAGGACGGAATCATCCAGGTACTATTTCTCTCACCTTTGGTCCCAACCCCATGCTAATAATTCAACTTCTACAGACACCTCTGCTGCTGCACCCTCCCCTAGCGGTTCACACCACCCACCCACTCGTACTTGTTCCGCTCATATTCCTCGTCAGCGCTACTGTGAAATGGGACCCAGTGGGCAAAAATCCAAAGAGAAGACTCTGGGCTGAAGCAGGACTCAGCATTCTTATTGCTGCAAGAGAGAACATTGAACGTAAGTTTTGACCTCCTTTTTTGTTGTACCATTCATCGCCTTTTCAATACCAACACTAATTTATTCAGTTCCCCTCTGGGCTTCCCTAGCAGACAGACAACATAATACAGTGCACAGTAAGACTCACAGCCGATCTCTTATGTGAGCTCATTGCAGTACATTTCCCTCCATTTCCATTTCCACTACTTTGTATTTCATCTCCCATCCCAACACAGACATTAATCTGACGGTTCGAATTCAACGCTGCAGAAACAAACCTCAATGCACTACTCTCCCTAACCCACGCACACAACCTTTTTAACTCATTTAGCGCCTGCATCACCCTCCACGCCACACACCTCGCACACGCACTTGGAGACACTGAATGCGCAGGTGTATGCTACTGCATTGCTAAATCCGTAGATGACAAAACCAATGCAGGAACTGGGTATGTAGGTACTGCTGCATGTGCTGGGCAAGTGTTATTATGCATCGGACTTCGTGCTCAGGCTCAGGGTGACGACAAACACTTGAACACTAGTGCAAATGAAGAAATGAGTGGTTGGACAATGAAACTCATGTGTTGGCTAAGTCTGCGATCCAGCAGTGTCATGGGATGGGAGGGACGATTGAAGCGATTGGGAAGGTTGTGCAGGCGGCTGTGGCTGGTGCGATGGGGGAGATTGTTGGTGCCAAGTGCGTGTCTTTGTCTTATTCTTTTTTGCGCCATTTTCAAAACAAATATAATTGCTCGTACTAACGTGTTAATTTCCTCCACAGATCACACCTCAAGCTTGCTTTTTTGTTATCGACGTCAGCAGGGGAGAACCATCTCTGCGCATTGTTCCTCGCACAAGTGGGCGCGAAGTACTTGCATATGGCACCTGCGCATGCTATGGAGATGCTAGCGATGTCCGAGACGCTCGGCGCTGGGATGGTGCAAAGCAGAAGGATATGGATGGTGGTAAAGGAAAAGTAAAGGAGAAAGAGAAGGAGAAATTTGGCACAGAAGGTGGCAAAAGCAAACATGACTCGATAGGCAACGCCCCACTCCGCCTCTGGGTGGGCGAGCGATTCCTCGGTCTGTTTCTCTTCCCTTCTTTTTATATAGATGTTGTTGTGCTGATGGTCAAGCGCAGAGATATTCAAGCGTGCAAATAAACTGCATCGTGTTGTCTTCTTACTTGAGGGTCTTATATGAAGATAAGACAAATAGTTGCCAACTCCTCAAGTTCACGGTCAATGGATTTTCTACTTCTCGCTTGATAACGTGTTGTTCATGGGTGGTCAAAGAGTAATTAGATTACCTTTTTGTTGAAAGAAAATGTTCTCCTGAATGTGTCTGTGGTTCCTTTGTATAGGAAGTATCTGTTAGGTATGTTACACCCTAGTAGGTCGTGTCTCAACCTATGAAAGTCTGTTTCAACTTTGTTGTGTTCTCCTTGTTCAAGTCTCTCTTCCTGTAAAAGAGAGGGATTATACACGTAAAGCTTAGCTCAGATAGCAGTAAAGAAGTGTTAGATAGTCAACCCCTGTAAGGTACTATGTAACTTAATGATTAATGTGTCTTAGTCTTACTTCAAGGCAACTCGTTGGCCTGCACTTATCTATGTCTTACCTGATCTCGCTCTCAAATAGTATGATAGGTGTAAAGTGGGAAGCTATATTTCATGGGTGCAAAATGGGCTCCTTTTATACCTTTTGGGAGACCAGATTACTAAGCATGATTCATCACATGGATTGGTAAGAATGTGCTTACAAACCAGGCCATTTGGTGTGTTGAGTCAGCTTGTTTACTAAGTAGTTTACAAATACAGTGTAGTCTTACAAAGCATGATGAATAAAAGACATGAGTCATTTCATGGATTGGTAAGAATGTGCTTACAAACCAAGCCTTTTGTTGAGATGAGTCATTCTCTTTACTAAGTGGATTATAAATAAGGTTTCAAGTCTTACAAACCATGATGAATCAATGACAAAACATGATGAGTCAGGTTAAATATCCTACAAACCATGATGGATCAATGACAAAACATGATGAGTCAGATTGAATCCTTACAAATCAGATTATTTCCCAGTCACATGACATGCTTACAAACATGTGAGGTGGCTAATGAGAAAGTCTGATGGCTGACTAAGCCTAGCAAAATAGAAAGATAGGAAAAAGCCACATAACAAACAGAAACAAATAGACTTTTAGATCTGAGCCACATAATAAACAGAAACAAATAGAAAATTGGGCCTCAGACATAAAAGTCACAACACAAACAAACAAAATAGAAAACAAATAGGGAATTGAGTTTGTGACATGAAAAAATCAGAAAACAAACTAATGAATCAGGGAGAAATGATGGGGTCACTTTGTGATAGGATAGAGTACAGTTCATTATACTTTCCTTATCACCTGATATACACACATGTCATGGTATGAATCACATACCATGCATGACAGCGTGATGAAGCTAAAGACGTTTAATGTGATTTATCAGGGTGCAGTTGAGGGGACGGTAGGGAGGGTGAGGTGGCCTTCTGTGATGGAATCTGATCAGCATGGTGAGGCATGTACTGACAAGGAAGACGTCAGAATGCAGAACATGGCTCAGGATCAGGATGTTGAGATATAGATGTCTGCAACTTGTCGTTCGTTCGAGCTGGAGTGGAAATGAACGGCAAGTGATGGGTGATCCATCTTTGAGTCGGACATTGCGGTTTCAGACTGACTAGACTAATAACCTTACTAGACACACTTATTAATACTTGCCAAGAGGTGTGGGAAACTAAAGTTCATGACATCAACCTGGACAAACTTCGGATGCCACCACCACCACCGTGATAGCGTGACTGTCACATTAATATTACCATATGTAGTAATTGAAAACCTTAATGATATCAACCGCATTTGACAACATGCCCAATATAATTGATGCGCATTGGACGTGGAATGCTTGAGAAAGTCCCTCAATCGTATTTAATGCCAGTTGTTTGGCAATGTCGATTCCTGAGATTGGTGGATCTATCCATTCTTCCAGTGAGGCAGAATGAGACAAATCTGGAAGCCAGTAAGATGAGGGTCCTTCACTATCTGGTAGCACTGCAAAGTCTGTGGTTGGACTAGAAGAATATCCGGATGATTGATCTGTATCAACGAAATCTGATCTGTTGTCCACCATGTGATTTGAGCCGCATATATGCATTCCAATATCAATATGAGCTGAATTGTTGTTACTGTAGTTGTTCTGTGCTGTAGAATACATAATACAATGGAGTAATGCAAGTTTAATGCTTTGATGAGAGTAGATGATGCTGGGATGACAGAGAGATATTAGGACGCGTCAACGAGACGCGTCATATTGATATTGACGTGTATTACTTTTTTCGTCACATGTTCTCAAAATTTCACTTAGAAATGATCATTTCTTGATCAGGGTTCCTCAATGTGCACTTCTTATTAAAATGACTATCTAGATGTATTCTATAGTACTGATTATACCACGGTTTTGGTATTTAACTAACGATTTGATGAAGAACTTAGGCCGCTATTGAGAAACTCAGAAGTGATGTTTTATTGTGTGGCTTATTTGTAGAGTGAGGTTTGGACAACAAGATGACTGGTTGGGGTGGGTTGGTTGGGTTTGGGATGTGCTTAACTTTTAGAATACATCCTTGTCCGGAAAAAGAATCTGATGCAAGGAGAGAAATCTAATTTGATGGGTATAGGTAATTATGATGGTGAGTGTGGTTTAGAAGATGACTTTTGACAAATATATATATATGAATACTGATGAATACTGATCAACATCACCTAAGTAATGGCATTGGAGTGGGAGCTCCTGGGCAGGAGGTCAGGTGGCAGGTGGAGTTAGCCAGTGTTTGGCAGTGTTTGCAGCATCAGCATAGAGCTTGGATGTATTAGCATAATAAGATATGTCCTTCCTTCTGTCCCATAGAGAGAGTGGGTGCAACCACTTCAACTGGTGAACAGAGTAAGATTGTTTTAATCAAGCTTCATATTGGTTTCCCCCTCACAGTCCAGAATAGAGCCCAGAATCTGAGCAGAAGTCTAGAGTTCCAGAAGCTATAGTCTAAGTTTAGAACAACATTGAGCCTTGTGTCATAACATGAGGAAAACACACCAAGCATAGTATTCAAATTAGTATAATGCCATTTTTTCACTAAAATGCACACCATAGCCAAACTGTCTCCCCAATGAGAACCCCCATTGAGAGATAGCAAAGGCTGCATCATAAAGAAAATATTCAGAGACACAGAGCATTCTGATACCACATTATCCTCACATTCATCACCCTCAGACACACCAGAAATCAACCAATGAGCACTAGATCAAGATCAAGAGGAGTCGATTGCTTCTTGGTTCATTACCAAGTGGCACTCTGACTAGGACCTGAGACCCCAAACTCCAACACCAGTCGAGCACTGTCACACACCAAAAGTGTTTGGTAGCGAGAACATGGCTTTTGCATTTTGATATTCATTTCCCATATCACTCCTTATGTCTATCTTCTTTCATTTTCCCAACTTCGCTATTCTCGAGTTATTTCAAGATCATTGCGACATTCGACGTTCTTTCGGCTCACCACGTTCAACAAGGTCGATCCACTTCTCTCAAATTCCCACGCTTCCAATGCCCTCCCATCTTCGACCCTTACACTCCCAGACGACCTCTATGTTCAGCCAGACTTTGCCATGTTGTGCAAAAATCTCGAAATCCGCGCGTTATATGTCTATTTCCTCATCATTCCCAATCCTCTTCCACAACTTCTTCCACCATTCCTTCCAAGCCATTATCCACTCGATCCTCACAACCAAGACGACTATGAATGCCCACATCAATCTATCCTTCCCACTCATCCCAGAGATTGCAAACAAATCAGCCAACCTATGCAGATAACCATCCCTTATCGTGTTGGGGAAGAGCCTCACAGACTGTATTTACCCTATTATCCCTGCAAGTCGACATCCTGCATGGCAACAACATGACATCTTTACACCAGGCTATTGGATCATCCCATCTTATTATCCCCCACAGCATCATCTGCTATTGTCATATCTCTTGGATCATCACTGCACAGCACTTTGTCATGCTCACCAAGCATGTGGTAATGCTGACTGAGGAGGATTTATCATCATTTGTCATGGTTTGTAATGGTCACAGCTTTTATTTATCATCCTCCCTTTCATATGACTCATGCCCCAACCTTATTATTCATCTTGTTCTATTTTTTGCTTATGCTTGGTAATGACCCCTGAAGCACAGCACATATTCTTCCATGACCTTCTATGACCTTCCTTACCCCCATCATTTTCTTACTCTTATGGCTGGAGCACAGTTTTGCATATGCAAGAGTACGCAAAAACACAGAAACATATATAAACCCCTGTACTTTAGCTACAGAAGACAATTCAATTCAGCTTCCCAGTTCTCAGTTTATGTCCAGTTCCTTCTGGAGCCTCAGATAGGCTTCATATTCATTCAGTCTTCGATGTCTTTGACATTGTTCACCTGGAACATTGTCTCATTCCCCTACATTTATTCAAGTCATTCCAGTCAGCTGCCTCGAGTGCAGTATTACTCTTTCTTCACCCTCCAATACTGCTAGGTCCTCCAAGACTTGGTAGTGCTCATCATCCCATACCCATAAAACCTTCAACACTCAAAGTGTTTGGAGTACTACAAGGATTGGACCACTCCTTTTATCACAACTACTGTACCCAGTGCTTCTCAGCATAAGGACCACTGAGCAGTAGCGTTGTTTTGGTTTGTTTGGTTTTGTTGAGGTTTTCAACAGGCCAGCAATGAAGATCGACAGTGCCCCAAGGTGCTCCACCACCCAGTCTCCTCCTGAATACCACCTCTATCCTACTAACTAAAACCTAATGCTGCCACCTCCACCAACATCCCAAGCCAACCAGAAAAACAAAAACACAAGAAACACGCTTCAAACAACTCTAGATGGCCAAAACCTCAATACCAATTCCTCCTGACCTGGGACCCCAGCCACTGGACCGGCACCAGCAATAGGTAGGAGAGCCCCACCTAAGCTAACTGCATAGGAGATAATCGCATTATCAAACAAAGTCTATGACACCCTATCTGGCAAGAAATACCTAGAATGCATGGCACTATCGATCAGTGGCAAACCCTACACTATGAACACCCTAACAGAAACTCTTCTACACATTACCCACATTAGTGGAGTACCATTAACTGCCATCATGGCCATTAGAGCAGTAGCATTCATTATGGAAGATAAAGCAACTGACGAAACAGCGGACACAATTGCCAAGTTGGCAGTAGCCTTGATCTCACCTCATATTAGCAAACTCCAAGGAATCGAAAGGAGCATAACCGCCACTTATTTGAATCTCGAGAGTCCCAAACTAACACTCAAGCATGGTTAGAGCTAATGGCAGAATACGGAATGTATCAGGCACTACCCAAAGACAAACCAACTCTTCAATCCACAAGCTCCGGAAACTGGACCTGTCCCAACAACATCTTCTGCTCTGACAACACCCTCGACTCCTTTATCATCTGCAATACAGCGCCAAGACTCAGAGCACCAAAAACCGATCACATCCCTATCCTAATCACACTCAATCTCAAAATTCCTCAAGCCACAACAATGACTAGTTACAACTACTGGGAGACCAATTGGGAAGAGTTCACTAAACTACTCGAGGAACAACTACACCTAATATCACCACTGGCAGATCTAACAAATCCAGAGGAATTCTGAGCAGCAGTGGTGTAGGAAACATCCATTCTCTGGCCTCACAAAGGACACTTTACCTACTTTATGTTTGCACTCTTATTGCTTACAGAATCCAGTCAATCTTTCACCAGTACCAGTCAGAGTCTGAAGTCCACTGTCCTTGCCTTGAGTTCCTTCTCTCTGTGAGCACTGAGCCTGGAGCAGAGACCCTTTAGGGTCGAACATTGTCTCTCTAGACATAGCAGCTAGGCAGTGCAAGACCCAACATTACTCTGCAAGCCTGCAGAATTGTTGTACCCACAGCGGACAATCTAGCAGCAACACTCACAGCAGTAATTGAAGTGAAGGTACCCAAATCTAGACCAAACCCACACGCCAAAAGATGGTGGACCCACAAAATCTCATGGATGATGGACAAGAAACACAAACTGAGTGATCTCTCATACAAGAACTGAGCGCTGCAAGACCACCCATCACATGAAGAGCACAGGAAATACTGCAACAAAGTATCAAAAGAAATCTATCAAGCCAAAAGGGAACACTGGATACAATTCTTGGAGGAAGCCACCCAATGAGAAATTTGGATTGCAAATAAATATGTCACCACTCCGAGCAGTGACGGAAGCAAAGCAAGAATCCCAGTACTACAAGTCAAAAACATTGACAGCTCGATCAAAGAAGCAGTCACTAATGACGAGAAAAGTACTATCCTTGCGTCACCATTCTTCCCTCCTGCCCCAGTCATCAACTCCATACCCAATGACTTTGAATACCCAGACCCGATCACACTGTTCGAACCCATCATCAAAGACAACATCAGGAAAGCCATCACCAACACCAGCCCCTACAAAGCCCCAGGACCTACAAAATATGTAACATAGTGTTCAAACAAAACACCGCCATTTGAACCCCATAACTCACCCCCTTATATAATGCTGTATTCACGCTCAAGATCTATCACCATCCCTGGAAGGAGTTCACGACAGTAGTACTATGAAAACCTGGGAAAGCCGACTACTCAGTGCCTAAAGCCTACCGCCCAATAGCACTCATTAACACGACCTGCAAGCTACTCACCGCCATAGTCACTTGCCAAGTCACTAACATACTGGAGAAATATGAACTCCTACCGGCAAGCCATTTTGGAGGGCAACTGGGACGCTTGACTACGGACTCAGTGCACTTACTCGAGGCCATGATAAAAGATGCCTGGCGATCAAAAAAAGTAGTGTCAGTGCTCTTTTTAGATATAGAAGGGGCCTTTCCCAATGCAGTAACCAAACAGCTCATCCACAACATGAGAAAGAGATGGCTCCCGCTCGAACTAGTCAACTTCACCAAACGCATGCTTACAGGACGGTGCACTCAACTCAAATTCGATGATTTCACCTCCAATTGGTTTCTGGTCGACAATGGCATTGGGCAAGGCGACCCGCTATCGATGGTATGTTACCTGATCTACAATGCTGACCTTGTAGAAGTGGCCAAAGGACAAATAGGAAGAGGACAGGAAGAAATTGCCCTAGCATTCATTGATGACACCGCCTACATAGTGGTAGCGGAATCATTCAAAATGATACATGCAATACTTAAAGACATGCTTGAATGTGAAGAAGGAGGATACCAGTGGTCACAGGAACACAACTCTGAATTTGAAACCAACAAATTTGCATTAGTCAATTTCACCTGTAGTAAGATCAAAGAACAAAGGCCCCTCACGCTCGATGGCACCATCATCCACCCATCTCACCACGCTTAATTCCTAGGCATTATTGTTGATCAAGAACTCACCTGGAAGGAACACGCTGCATATGCAATTGCCAAGGGATCCAAATGCATCCTCAAACTAAGAAGAGTGTCAAGAACCTTGATGGGCATCCCAACAAAGCTCATGCGCCAATTATATCAATCAGTAGCAATTCCAAAATTCACATACGGTGCAGACATTTGGTTCCGACTGCTTTTCAAAGACGACTCTGGAAACATGCAGCATGGCTCCAAAGGAATGGCTGACTGTCTAACATCAATCCAACAAATAGCTGCCATTAGCATCACTGGAGCCATGTGCAACTCTCTGATGGACTCCCTAGAAGCACATGCAAATCTCCTCCCAATCCCCATCCTCATGCAGAAGATATGTCATCATGCCACCGTCCATCTAGTATCCCTCCCGCAAACACATTCACTACACAAAAAACTCACCTGGATAGCCAAGCACAATGTCCAACGTCATTGTTCATCACTGCATAACCTCCTCCACATTCACATATACCCCGGTGACGTCGAAACCATTGATCCAGTGAAAACGAAAGCATCAACAGGGAGGAGCATATACCAGACATGAATAGCAACATCAAAGGAAAAGGCGATACAAGAACAGCAGAACCTCGAAGACCCCATTCAAATATACATGGACGGATCAGGATACAAAGGAGGAATAGGCGCAGCAGCGGTCCTAATCAGAGAAGGATGAGAACCAAGAGTATTGAGATACCATCTAGGAAATGACGAGGAACATATCATCCACAAAGGGGAACTACTAGGACTAACATTGGCAGCACATCTACTGGCAACGGAAAGCAACCTCACCTACCTGATCTCCATACTAGTTGACAATCAAGCTGAGATCCAAACAGGCAAAGTAATGAACAAGACCGGTAGTGGCTATATCGAAAAGATGACCAAGTGATTAGCAAAACGTCGACAAGCAAGAGGTGATTTTAAACTAATGATAAGATGGATCCCAGGACATGTGAACGTAGAAGGGAACTAACTAGCAGACAAGGAAGCAAAAGAAGCTGCAACAGACAACAAACATAACAGCCCAGCCCATCTGCTCCCAAAGTTCCTTAGAGGTCTCCAACTACAATGCAGTGCATCGGCAATGAAGGCGCACCAGAAAACCAAGATGAAAGCCCTATGGAAAACACTATGGGAAAAATCTCCTCAATACGCACACACCCAAACTATCAACCCATCAATGCCATCCAGAAAATACCTAAAGCTCATTGATGGTCTCCCAAAATGCACTGCCAGCATATACATTCAGCTATGCACTCACCATGTCCCGCTCAATCACTACCTTCATCACATCAGTAAAAGTGAAACACCCGACTGCCCAATATGTCCAGGCATAAGAGAAACAATTCATCACTACCTCTTTGATTGCCCTCAATACCGACATGAAAACCACATCTTCTGTAATGCCCTGCATCGTGACGCCACCTCAATCACTTATATCCTCACATTCGACAAAGCAACTCCACATCTTAGTAGATTCATCAATAGCATGGGCCACTTCAAGCCAACATTCGGTGAGCTGTAAAAACTGTCCAAATATGTAACTACTGTACAGAAAAACCCATTGGCACACCTCAACAACTGCACTCATACCATACCCTACCCACAAATAATCACTCTATGACAAAAGGGTAGTTGCGCTATGCTGTGTCACTGTCGGCACAAACAGAGCAACCAGTGGAATCACCAAGACGGAAAGACCAAGACATAATGCAGGCTAAGACATAATCTAGAAGGTCATGGAAGAATAAGTGCTGTGCTTCAGGGGTCATTACCAAGCATAAGCAAAAAATAGAACAAGATGAATAATAAGGTTGGGGCATGAGTCATATGAAAGGGAGGATGATAAATAAAAGCTGTGACCATTACAAACCATGACAAATGATGATAAAT
>QFEN01001086.1:12343-33943 GCA_003316125.1 Auricularia polytricha
GGGATGAGTGGGAAGGATAGATTGATGTGGGCATTCATAGTCGTCTTGGTTGTGAGGATCGAGTGGATAATGGCTTGGAAGGAATGGTGGAAGAAGTTGTGGAAGAGGATTGGGAATGATGAGGAAATAGACATATAACGCGTGGATTTCGAGATTTTTGCACAACATGGCAAGGTCTGGCTGAACATAGAGGTCGTCTGGGAGTGTAAGGGTTGAAGATGGGAAGGCATTGGAAGCGTGGGAATTTGAGGAAAGTGGGTCGACCTTGTTGAATGTGGTGAGCCGAAAGAACGCCAAATGTCGTAATGGTCTTGAAATAACTCGAGAATTGTGAAGTTGGGAAAATGAAAGAAGATAGATGTAAGGAGTGATATGGGAAATGAATATTAAAATGAAAAAGCCATGTTCTCACTACCAAACACTTTTGTGCATGACACCGAGTACTGCCCTTTGACTTCTTGGGTGGAATGAGAGTGGACAGCGGAGATATAGCTTGGCCAAATTGGACAAAACTAATAGGGGTTATTTGGAATAGGGAGAGAAGACTATCCCAAACTAAGTCTGGATAGAAACTGACAATGAACAGACTACCCAAAGGTAGAGGCAGAGGGGTTTAGTCTTAGGGATAATATCCTAAGACTCAGAGGTGGGTCAGAAAGTCAGATTCCAAACCGAGGGGAAACACAAGGAAGAACTGAGTCTAAGATGATATTTGAACTGAGGATGTACTACAGTTTACAAGGCTTTATATACTATAGAATATGTGATGAGAACGCAGTGAGCGGAGTTCCAAGGCTGTGAGAGGAACATATGGAAAGGCTAAGTTTGACAGGCGCAAAGGTAACTAACATAGGCTGATTGTAAAGAACAAGGAGGAAAGGGAAACATGAAGTGGGAAACCAGAATGGAGGCAGAAATGAAACAGGGACAGGACAATTGAGAATAGAGACAGGAATTAAGTGTCAGACAGATCCAGATGGATAGGGGTTGTTACATATGGGGAATAGAAGCGGGATAGGAAGACTAGATCAGATCTGAAGATAACATGAAAGTCTGGTCCAGAAATAGGGGCTAGAACATGGGATATGACAACTCCTCAGAACATGAACAAGCACTTGCACTCTACAAGCACTGCATTTCCCACACATCAGCCACTTACCTTGCATGTTCCCACGCTTAGAGCACTGTAGAAAACATCCATTCTCTGGCCTCACAAAGGACACTTTACCTACTTTATATTAGCACTCTTATTGCTTACATAATCCAGTCAATCTTTCACCAGTACCAGTCAGAGTCTGAAGTCCCTTGTTCTTATCTTGAGTTTTTCTATCTGTGAGCACTGAGCCTGGAGCAGAGACCCTTTAGGGTTGAACATTGTCTCTCTAGACATAGCAGCTAGACAGTGCAAGACCTAACATTATTCTGCAAGCCTGCAGAGTTGTTGTACCCACAGCGCACTCAGTTGCCTGACTTCTGCCTGACTCAGCTTCTCCTAGAGGTCAAATATATTGCCCTCACAATCAGCAGATTCCTCCTAGTCTATTTGTTGTTCCCACAGCAATCCATTGGCAACACACACTGTTATGCACCAAAAGTGTTTGGTAGCGAGAACATGGCTTTCCATTTTGATCTTCATTTCCTATATCATTCCTTATGTCTATCTTCTTTCATTTCCCTTTGTCTTCTTTCATCTCTTCAAATTTTGTGATTCTCAAGTAATTTTAAGACCATTACAACATTTGGTGTTCTTTCAGCTCACTATGTTCAACAAGGTTGGTTCACTTCTCCCACATTCCCATACTTCACATTCCCTCCCATCTTCAACCCTCACACTCTGAGATGACCTCCATGTTCAGCCAGACCTTGCCATGTTGTGCAAAAATCTTGAAATCCACATATTGAACATCTATTCCCTCATCATTCCCAATCCTCTTCCACAACTTCTTCCACCATTCATTACAAGCCATTATCTGCTCAATCCTCATTACCATGACAACTATGAACACCTACACCAATCTATCTTCCCTGCTTATTCAAGAGATTGCAAACAAATCAGCCAACCTATGCAGATGACCATCCCTTATTGTGTTGGGGAAGAGCCTCACAGACGTATATACCCCATGATCCCTACATGTTGACATCCTGCATGGCAACCACATGACATCTTTACACCAGGTCATTGGATCATCCCACCATCATTGCATTGGATCATTGCACAGCTCTATTATTATCCCTCACAGCATCATCTGCTATTGTCATATCTCTTGGATCATCACTGCACAGCACTTTGTCATGCTCACCAAGCATGTGGTAATGCTGACTGAGGAGGATTTATCATCATTTGTCATGGTTTGTAATGGTCACAGCTTTGATTTATCATCCTCCCTTTCATATGACTCATGCCCCAACCTTATTATTCATCTTGTTCTATTTTTTGCTTATGCTTGGTAATGACCCCTGAAGCGCAGCACTTATTCTTCCATGACCTTCTATGACCTTCCTTACCCCCATCATTTTCTTAATCTTATGGCTGGAGCACAGTTTTGCATACACAAGAGTATGCAAATCACAGAAACATATATAAACCCCTGTATGTTAGCTACAGAAAAAAATAAAGTCCAGCTTCCCAGTTCACAGTTCATTCTCAGTCCCTTCTGGAGCCTCAGATAGGCTTCATATTCATCAGTATTTCAATGTCTTTGACATTGTTCACCTGGAACATTGTCTCATTCTCTCAAGTTTATTCAAGTTATTCAAGTCAGCTGCCTCGAGTGCAATATTACTCTTTCTTCACCCTTCAACACTGCTAGGTCCTCCAAGACTTGGTAGTGCTCATCATCCCACACCCATAAACCTTCAACACTCAAAGTGTTTGGAGTACTACAAGGATTGGACCACCCCTTTTATTACAACTACTGTATCCAGTGCTTCTAAGCAAAAGGACCACTGAGCAGTAGTGATTTTAGTTTGTTGTTTTTGTTGAGGTTTTCAGCAGACCAACTTCAAAGATTGACATTGTATGTCTTCATAGGCTGCTTCTGAAGAGTGTTCAAGTGCAATGAACATTGAGAGTGAAAAGTCAATACCAGGATTATCAACAGTTGCTGGATAGGAAGGGGGATTATGGAGCCTCTCAAGAGCCTTGCCTTTGAGTCCAACAACATCATCTAAGTGAGCTTCACAGAGTGCACAAATGAACAGCATATCCTGCTGGAGCTTTGGAATGCATGCCATGTTAGACAGTTCATCTAGGTCCAAGTCCCAGAGTGGGCTATGTCTGTGCTTGTGATCAGGTGGTAGTTTTTGTTGGTCCAGACGTGGGTCTGGTAGGTATTGCATGGGATGAAAGTCTGGCTCTAGAGGATGAAAGTCTAGGAGATCATTGTGAGATGGTGCTGGCAAGCCTTGTTGACTAGTAGTATTCGTGTCCTAATTCAATATGCCATTAGACAACAACATAAGTACAGGTCAATGGTACATGTACCTACACCATGACACCTTCTGATTGATCTTGTTTATGGGGTACACTGTTATGGCCATTATCGTTAGATTCACTCTGACATTTCAAAGTGTTCAGACCAGCCAAAGTGCTAGGTGTGGGAGCAGCAGATGCACAGAATGCATCAGATAACTGCGCCAGTTGAATATTGTCCTTTTCATCAACATCTGCTTCTTGAAGATGATGATACCACATTGATCATGATCGAATGGAGGTTCTTTCAGTGTTACAGTACTTGTGACACACACCAAAATTCCGACATCAAAGGCTAAAAGTATGTGTTATAATCAGTGCAGCAACAGTGTGATGAGGACTAGTACATGCACTGGTGAGAGACTGAGAGTATATAGTGTTACGACGTGTGCGAGTGGCAGTTGTATGGACTAGGTGTTGCATGCAATTTTTGTTAGCTAAAACTGTATGCAATCCATGATATGAGCAAACAGTCTTCAAAAACAGCCTACCTTTGCAAAAGAACAAAACAGAATGCAAGAACAACAACAAGTTTTACAGCCTTATGTTGTGTTTATGAAATGCATCAATTATCGTAGATAAGATGATGTATGTAGGGTACAGAGTAGCTTTGCGTATATTTACATATGTTTTAGTAGATTACCAAATGTCCAGTGTTCACTGGGTATGACAACCTGCCATTGTGCCTGCCTGCCCATTCTGTTTCCTGACTGTGTCAATAACTGTCTTCATGTCTTCATTACAGCAAAGCTTCTTCCTATGGATCCACTCCTAAGAGAAAATAAGTGTATGGATAATGTAAACATACCAATATCTGAAGTTGATGTGAGTAGTGAGCAATCAGATGAAACAGAAGCATTAATGATGCCACAAGTACCAATAGAGTGGCACTTATAATAGAAAAAGATTGCACTCACCTGAAAACAAAGATGGAACATTACCTAGAAGAACTAAGATAGACCTTGTTCATACACCAGTTCATTACGTGATTTGAGGACAGAATACATGATTTTGGCTCATTACTCTGTTTAAACTTAGAATTAGCCAAATCTGTTCTTTGATATTGTTGGGATGTATGTCATATCCCGTGTTCTAGCCCCTATTTCCGGACTGGACTTCCATGACTTCTTCGGATCCGATCTAATCTTCCTATCCCGCTTCTGTTCCCCATATGTAACAACCCCTATCCGTCCGGATCTCACTGACACTTAATTTCCGTCTCCATTCTCGATCGTCCTGTCTCTGCTTCATTTCCACCTCCATTCTAGTTTCCCGCTTCATGTTTCCTTTTCCTTTTTGTTCCTTACAATCGGCCTGTGTCAGTTAGCCTTGTGCCTGTCATACTTAGTCTTTCCACATGTTCCTCTCACAGCCTCAGAACTCCACTCACTGTGTTTCCGTTGCATATTGTATAGTATATAAACCCTTGTAAACCGTAGTAGATCCTTAGTTCAAATATCATCTTAGACTCAGTTCTTCCTCATGTTTCCCTTCGGTTCGGATTCCTTCCAACCTACCTCTGAGTCTCAGGATTATATCCCTAAGACTAAAACCCTCCGCCTCTACCTTCGGGTAGTCTAACCCCTGTCTGTTTCTATCCGGACTTAGTTCGGGATAGTCCTTTACCCCTATTCCACATCACTCCTATCAGTTCTGTCCGCTTCGGCTGAACTGTATCTCCGCCGTCCGTTCCTATTCTGCCCCTGAAGTTAAAGGGCAATACTCGGGTAAGGGGCGCAGCGCACGAGCTGAAGCCAAGCCCTTTCAGATCCGACCCCTTGAACACGGTCTTAACAATGTACTACAATATCAAAGTGGCCTACTCAGAATCCTTATTCAGTCAATTGAAGAAGGAGTAGGCATTGTGGTAGAAAATTCACCCTTGTGACCTGTTTGTGACTGAAGTGACCATATCATGACTCAGACTTAGACACAAGCAGTAAGGGAGATAAACAATTGAAGCAGCCATTTTATGTTAAAACTTCAATGATTTTGATGTTCAACACAATGTTCAACAACCATTCAAGAATCAATAATTAAATTCAACATTAGGTATTAAGTATATGTGCCACTGATCAAGTTAATCCTGCAGTTTCCAGTTCAGCCATAATGGTCTCCAGAGGTACATGATGGCCTCAATATCTCTTCAAAGCCCATGCTGCCTGCTTCCCATCAAGGCCCTTGTGATATGCACCCATGAACCTGAGTGACTGCATGGAAAATCTGAGCCACAAGGATCCAGATTAGGAGTGATTGTGAAATCCAGCCAAACAAAGACTTACTGACGAATAGCATCAAGCAGAATGGTGTCTAGTGCTGCAAGAACATTGTGTTCGATATTGGCCTCTTTGGATGATGCAGGATACTCACAATACAGCCACTTTGAATAACCCTAACACTGCTCGATGAAGTTTAATTCACAGTGAAATTTTCGGTAAAATATTACTTGCAAGCCCCTGGTTTCACATGCGATGTCAAGCAACGACTTGACATTTACAAAATCAAGCTCATTGTACAGAATTCTTCAGCAACAGCAATGATCAACACCCTTCTCACACTGAAATTTTGGGCATTCAGCTTGGACCTTTGAGACATCAGCATGGCCTTGTTCATTGAGTATGACAGCCATCCCTTTGAACACACCTGCAAGCTAATAGCCCTCATGGTAGTACAATGACTGTGGCAAGCTGTCTGCAAATGTAGCATTGCACATTTTGACCATTTTCTTCTTTATCTCTCTGCTGTGCTCATGAACTGGCTTCTCATTCTCATCCACAACATTCACCTCTACTCCCCAGTTCATCGGCCACTCACTTTCACTCCAGTTACTTCCATTACATTCCTTTCCATGCCTGGAGGGAAACTTGGGCATCTTGCGAGCTGACAATGCATCATCTGCATGTTTCAGGTGCATGGTTGCATTATTAAAGATTATTACATGTTCTTCATCTGAAAAGTAATGCTGTAGGATATCCATTGCATTTGATGCCTGATTGATAATGTTTTGGGTTGTGAAGTACCCATCTTGAGCTTTGCCAGCCTTGAACAGCACACGAGCTCATTCTTTGCTATCTGGTGATTGTAGCCATCCATAGTCAGGGCTGACCATGTTAGCAACCATCAACAAGGCCCCTTCACCCTTGGCATAAGGTATGGCAATCTCTGAGTTATGCACCCACTGAATCTTCTGATGGTCATTTGCATAGTAGGTTGACTCATCATGGTTTCAGATAATGATATGGCAAGTGGACATTGGTTGTGCCTGACATTTGTTCCTCTCTGTCCCATAGATTTGAGTCCACAAAAGCAGTTCTGCCCAAATGGGCAGGAACACCAACTGTCATGAGTACCAAATACAAATCATTATTCTTTCCTTTTGACTGTTGGTATTAAGCACCCATTCCCAGCGCTAACTCCTAAGAAACCTACATACATACCAGTGCTTACTTGAAACCCTAACCCTACTCCAAACATAGACACTATCATATCATGTGACAAATCACGTGACCAATTCCAGAACTTATCCGCAGCAGCCTCATTTCTCATGATGTCATAGTTATCCTTCACATTATCACATTGTACGATTCTGTTTCCTATTTTATGATTGGCTAGTAGTTAGAACTCAGTTTGTATCTCCACTTGAATATGTGTATATAGTTAGGTCAATTGTAGTCAGTAGTTCTTTAGTTCAAACCTCTTGTCTGTACATTTGTACCAGCCCATATGTCCTTGTTCAATATCATCTTTTTGTGGTTTACCTTTCATTTGAAGTCCTGTGTCTCCACCCTCTGTTAACTCAGCATAGGGGTTGTGACACCAACTGTCTGTATTTAACCACATCCCTTCGCTCGTGGCTATCAACAAATTGCCCTGTAGATGTCTTCAACCAACAATATCTGATGTGTTTCATCCAATGCTGTGCTGTTGCAAGGGAGATTGGTTTTTTGAGCTTTAGCTGGGTGAGTACATCTGGTTTCTTGACATAGTCCACAATATCCATTGATTTGACATACTTCCCAATTCCCTGCAGATGGAGGAGTAGTTCTCCTTCAAAATCCTCATCTTCAAGAATTGACAAGTTCCAGGTACCATAAATATTGAGTGAAAGGTCATCCCAGTCCAATATGTAAGCTCTCGTCCATTCACAGAGGTGGCTTACTAACCAGGTACCCTTTCCATATGCATTAACAGTAATCAATGATGCTGCCTGCCACCTGCAAGCACCAATTAGCTTTGTGTAGTTTCACAAGAACATCTGCATCTTTTCAAGCCAGCTTTGCAACAAAAGATCAAGGTGTGAGTCCTTGTGTCCAATGCCTAATGTTCAGTGTGGTTGAATGAGAAGCTTGAGATCACCCAGTGCAGAGACTGCCTCAACCAGACTTGGGGGAAGAATATATTTCCCAGCCGTGAATGGAGAATGTGCCCAAGGCAAGTTATCTTCCATAGTCTCAACATCCTCCTCCTGCTCTTCACACTCTTCAGCTGCACTCCCTAGTTCAGTATGAGGCTCCTCAACCATGGACTGAACAGCCTCTCTTGCTTTTGAGTGCCAACACAGAGGGGGATTTGTGGGGTGGGATCCAGGAAAAGGTGTTATCTACAATTGTGGTGAGCTGTGAACAGAAACTACAAGTAAGTCACTAAATTATTACATTTTGTTTGTCATTGAACTTTTGCTGTTTTTAACAAATGGTACCAGCAAAGTTCGCTGTGTGTGAAGGCCTCTTTCATGGCATAGTGAGGTAGATAGATTGTAGTTCATTTATTTACTTCTCATTTCAAGTTAGCATGTCTGTCACTAATCTAGCGTGTCTGTCATGTTAGTGGTGCCCACTTGGGACATTTTGACAGTATAATGCCTACTCATCCCTCAATTTCTTACATTAGATAATAAAAAATACATGTCCAACTTGTTACAGACTATCCACACATAATCATTGAATAGATTTCACTCACACTTTGTGTACAACAAGTTATATGCAGATTCATTGAAATGTCATGCTAGGTCACGTGATGAACTGGTGTATGAATGAGGTCTATCTTAAAAGAAACTGATGTGTTCCAATATGTTTTATATACCTAAGAGACATGTTTAAAAACATAACAACAGAAATTTGCTACCAGTAAGTGACACAGATAGAGCTAATCATTTTTATTTACAGATCCTCTCCTGACGTGGTAATCTTTACTAATTGTGACCTTCAACCATTGTAACAGTATGAAATAATAATAATAAATTATTCCTGATACTCAAGCTGGGACCAGGCAGTGAATTTAGAAAAACAATTGAAAAAAGGCCACTCATTTTTGAAAAGAAGTGAAAACCATCGGAAAGTCCAAAAATGTCTGATTAAGTAATTCGAAGTTTTACTGATGTGTTTGAAATGGGCCAAGTGAAATTGATGCAGTGGTTCGTCACGTGAAGGGTCGCACCAATGTGGCTACATGTTTCAAGAACCGATGGTGTTTCAAACGTCAAGCGTTTCAGAAGTAAGCTCCACCGACTAGCACAATACACACACACGAGCTCCTGAATCAACTATCGAACCTAACTATATGTAGTGCTAGGTGTGTTTTGCGTCTGAATACAGTGCTTACGAGTATGTTATCAGTGAAACTACTGAACGTTTCGGGCAGATTTCTGGCACCAATTGTAATTGAGTTGCGGCATCCCGCCCGGTGCAGCCCGTGACCAACTTTAAGTCAGCTAGTGAAACGCTCCAAGCCACAATCATCAAGCTCAGCCGAATTATGTCCACCACATCATGATGAGTTCCTAGTTCATTCACAAGAGATAAAAAGGTGCATGATGTGTGCGCGAGGCCATTTTTTGCCTGTTGAACGAATCATGATGCAGATGGAGTATTCAGTTGACGATGTCGCAGCAGCCACGAGTCTGCAGTACTTGGCGGTGCGTCCCTTTTTTCAATATGAGGGCAACATAATAACCAACATAACATGTGTGTCCACCAGTACATGTGCAGTGAGTGCTGTCTGAACCGCTTCCTCTTTCTATTCTAACCGACAGCTCAGCGGCGCTGGTTACATTCTGGGTAGGTTGTCCCAATACATTCCCGTCCGCCGATAAACCTGTTTATTCAGATCTATGATTATGTTTGTTCCCTTCACGAAGAGGTGAGTAATAATGCACTTGTTTTGTGATACGCCTCGGTTTAGATATTGATAACATGCTGTACAAAGTGGAAATATCTACTTCAGTCGCGCTGGACCAAGGTAAAGGGCCTTTATATCATTGCACGATATATCCCCTTTTTCTTCATCACCGCGGAACTATATTGTGCGTTTATTCCTAGCACACATCTTCTCGAAAATGAATTGACATATTGCGCTTCAGTGGCCTTTTCCCCGAACGAGAACCCTAACGTATGTGAACGTGCAGAGGACTTACCGACTGATGAAAGACGCTTACTGCATGACTTCGCCAGAAATGCCGGGTGTTGGTTCATATTTTGTCATGTAAGTGCAAGGTACATGCTGCATACACGTCCTTGCTGAGCGCGCCCTTTCCTCACAGATTCTGGCCTGATATCACTTGCTTGCTCTGAATGTATATATCCTTCCTCCACGACATACACGTGCTCCTGATCCAATTCATGTAGGTTTTTTTGTGCTCAGAACATATGCGCTGTGGAACTGCAATAGAATCGTACTCGTCGCCATGCTATCGACTCTTTTTGTGAGTCCCATGCCCTCCCCACGCCCAAGCCCAAGCCCATGGTTGATCAATCGTTCAGGCTGTCATTGCATCATCCTTCGTCATTTGGTTTACTACTATTGCTACTTCTAATTGTTTGTGTTCCAACCTTCCTCCACTAGTATCCGCATGTATTCACGCCACTTTCACAGTTACGACTAGCGCGATTCCAGACATTACAGGCTGCTATCGGAGCTCGCGCGGTATCCAATTCTTCATACCATTTTTTCTTATGGCTGTATTTCAACTGGGTATGTCGGAACTGGGAGCATACATCACAGACGCGCACTGACCGACGCTATCCCTAGGACTGGTCTTCCTCACACTCGTACGTGCCATCAAGATCTGGCGGGTAGCCAAGGGCCCTCTGATTACTGTCCTGGTGAAACATAACATATTCTACTATGTATGCGGTCTTTGTGAGTCAGTGCTTACACATGTCTCTGTAATCATCGGTGATCATTATCGTTTCGAAAGTTCTGTCGGCCATGAACGCTCTTGCACCAGTGCTGTTTTCCGCTGTGCGTAAGCCTCCCGATACCCTTCAATATGAATGAGTCGTTGATGTTCCTCCCACCCAGTCCGCATACCACTCCCTGCTCGATGAGTATGCATCTCCAACTTCTGTTGCGAATTCCTACTGATAACTTGAACACTCCCAAACACACGTACAGTTTACAGGTCTGTATCCTTGCGATCCTCGCCACGCGCATGCACCTCCATCTGTGGCATATCGACCGGCACACACACGAAACTGATGCCCTGGGCCTCGTGTGGATTTCTATGTCCTATATGTCACCTGGAGACCGTATGGTGTGACGTTTTATCGTGCGCCTTACTCGGCGTTGTTCGTGGAGTGAGGTTTGGACGACGAGATGACTGGTCGGGGTGGGGGTTTGGGATGCCCTTAACATCTAGAATACATCCTTGTCAGGAAGAAGAATCCTGAAGCAAGGAAAGAAACCTAATTTGACGGGTATAAGTAATCACGACAGTGAAGATGATTTAGAAGATGATTTAGAAGATGACTTTTGACGAATATATATGAAGACTAATGAACATACAATGTTACAAGCCTCTTGTCCATGATGGTCTGTCATCACGTCTGAATCACAAACTTGTCTGGCAGCATGGGCACTGGGACTTACAATAAAATCCTGAAACAGAACTGAGGCGAGGTTGCTCAATTGTCCGGTTGAATGGGCTCTTCCAACTCGTGTACCTTCTCAGGCATTCGGCGCAAAATGACGCTCACCATCTAACCGTATATCCTTAATGCCTCGCATGATCAATATCTGACATGCCTGTCAATGATTGATTCTGACTTTTGCAGATGTGAGGGGAGGGTCCAACGGAGAGCACGCGCAAGCTCGGAGTCGCATAACGGATTTTATTAAACATGAAAGGAGGTGATCATAAGTACACATAAAATGCGGTCGTAAATTTTGAAAAAGCAAGAAAGAAACTTCGTTCTACACTGTGACGCTCGGCCTTCACACACGTCTAGTAGTTCTCAGAACACCCCGACAAATGTTTTTGAGACGTGATATCAGTGTGGTACGCGGACTGCGACCTTTAACTTCTACCTTAGGTCTCAGATTCCACCGAGCTATAAACGTACTCCCAATTCCACTCGGTTTCACCAGCCTTCCAGGGCATCTGGAAGCGGGCAATTCTTTGGCCCTTCCTTGGTATCGGGAGATAGGTGGGGTACTGGACAATCACATTCAGGAGAGAATGGTTGAGAGCTTAGATAGAACTTACATCATAATCTTGCCCTTGATAAGATATTTCGTTGCAGCGTGTGTCTGGCTCCGGCATCTTCTGGGGAAGACACAAATTCGCCTGATATCGACGGAGCTGTAAGCATGCTGGCTTACCTGGGTTCCCATACTCAGTATATATACTGTCGCTGATATTGAAAGCTTAGCTTTCAGTATTATACCTTTTGGTGTGACGGTTATGCGCGTGCGGCAGTCTGACCTACTTACAAAAGCACAGGGAAACTGCTAACACTCTCTGGTTCAACTGTTATGTGGTACTTCAACTTGGGTATCGGAGCCTACAGGAGAAGTTCTAAATCAGCACGACATCCAAATACTAAGAGAGAGAACTAACATTCCAGAATGAGTCACAGTAATCGCAAATTGGCTTGCCCTGGAGCATCGGTACATTTGGACCCTAAAGACAAAGATATGTGAATTGACGCAACTGCAGAACTAGAAGAGCATACCTCCTGGATGATCGGCACCATAGTAGAGCAATGGTACTGGCGTGTACCCCAGCCATAGTTGTAGTCCGGTAATGGTGCTATTTTGCCCCCGTCTCCGAGACTGACTTGGAGGGAAGAGACGTGATACCATCATATGACGTGCTTGGTGTCAAAAATTTCGGTGACGCTCATCTCGCCTTCAAGCGACGGAGACTGAAGCGCTGATGGCGAGGATGCCAAGCTGGTCCCTGGTTGGAAAGTTCGTAGATGAGGTGACTTGAAGAGCATTGGTGAATGCAGAGAGGTAGTGCCTCGTGGATAATTATGGTACTGAAGGTTGAAGAGGGTAAGCTAGGGTTCGTCTGAAGAGGGCGGCGCTATTGAGTTAGTAGTTCAAACAATGACCCACCTGCATGTTCACGAATGTCATACTTGGATACGAACTGCAGATCAGGATGCATCCTTCAGAGGTTGACAGCTTCAAGAATCACTGCGGAAACGAGAAAATAGCCAGGCTGGATTAATATCAAATGTGTAGTAGAACTGTCGTGGGAACTTCGAGTACGCTAGGCTACCAAGGCCTCGAACTGGTCAACATTGTGCTCCTACAAAGAAGCTTCCCACCTTCTGGCAAGTTACAATTTTTCGTCTGCCACAGCTCGTCGGTCCGTCCTGCTCCTTCAAGTTATCGATCTCGAGTAGGCTGTTATTTCAACCCAGCACCCGAATTGGCCCTTGGCACCCGCAACGCTGGCTCACTGAATATCGCCCAGGCTATCAGCCAATACTGGTAGTACCCACCCTCCAGATTTGAGTGTCCACATCGTCATTCGTTGCATGTTGAGGTCAAGCAATTTTGAATCATCCGGAAAGATCGACAGACCAATCAGCGCAAGCTCACGTGTCAAAGGCAGAAAAGTCAGGAACTTCTTTGGGTAGACATAGACGGGATCCGACGTGCGCAACGCGATCCAGCTCACTTTTGCTATCGGCATGCCCGGTACGAGTACTTCTACATGTATCTTCTCTCCCTACTATCATTGTTATCCCACAATGTTCGTTATCAATAAGGAGGACAAGACCCTGTGGCTCTACCCACCAACTTCAGATACTGTTCACGAATGATGGGCCAACGCGTTCGCCCATTCCGAAGAGAACACCGTCGGCAGGAGATATGTGCGAGCATGCATCCCCACCTCCTGCTTTATGTATGCCAGGAATCCAAGTATCACAATAGATCTCCGACCGTCAAAGCGCTCTCTTACGCAGTCATCTCCATATTTCTTTGTTCTACGCCACACTCTTCGTGAATACGTTGCGGTAGCTCATTGACTACCACACTTTACCAGCTTGGGCCTTCACGCCACTTATGCTGTGACCACTGACCTCGTATATAAGCCGATTTTTCTCGTACGGTCATCGATCTCACCCACCATCTTGCTTATTATCTCTCACTGCTTCATTGTATCGAAGTATCGAACTCTCAGCCGACTTTCATACCCATAGACAAATATGCAGGTATGCTCTCTTCTTCCATTGTGTCAATTCACATCTCACGCGTGTTTAGAGCACCATTCCATCACCCCGACCCAAACATCGCAATTTCATACGCTCATTCCTTCATGTAGGCTGCTTATCATTTATTTTTCAACATTGCGATAACTTACACATTTCCCTCCAGCGCTTCACAAACACAAAGGACAGCGCCACCCAGAATCATGATGATTTTCTGAATGTAAGTCCTTTCCCGGTTCTTGGAAACTATGTCCTTGACGATGCGTTGTCAGTCTCCTGCTGTGCGTCCTTCGCCTCCCATCACCAGCCCCAGCCCCAAGGCCGTTTCCCCCGCCAAAGATCCAAAGTTCTTCGCGGGAATCACACGTCCTAATGGGAAGGATGATTCTGCTTTTGCCAACAAGTCTTTGTCCTTTGTCTGATCATTACCTTCAAACGCGCTTTGTGGCTCGCAGTGTCCATAATATAACGCATTTGAACGCGTCTCTTCTAGTTCTTACCTCGTACTACCATTGTATGCTGTACACGTTGGAGAACACAGACCCATTATTTGCATGAAACCCGGGATGAATTCATCAAGTACAGTTCAGAATCCTGACATTTCCAAAGCCCAATTGAATTCCAATCGTCACGCCCCGTCTAGATCATCAACGCCAATTGTAGCATTACACGAACAATAACTTTCGGTGACCTTCGACGAAAGTAGAACGCCATTCGTACGTTAAGAATAACTATCAAGTATCCATATACATTCATATGTTTGTCAAAGTCTTCTTCTCAACGATCCTCGCTGTCATGATTACTTATGCCCGTCAAATTAGATACCTCTCCATGCGCCAAATTCTACTCCGTGATAAAATAAATCCATTTATATACGTCAAGTACCTCCCAAATCCGACTCCACAAAACGACGGCAAATAAGCCACGAGATAAGACGTCACACTGTAGAGTCTGCAAGCGAGATGTTGCCCAAAGCGATCCACACGACGGCATCAGTGTCGTGCGCAGGCTGGTCCATATGCCAGAGATAGAGGTGCATGCGCGTGGCGAGAATCGCAAGGATAAAGACCTCCAAACTGTATGTGTGTGTTTGGGAGTGTTGTCAGTAGAAATCCGCAACAGAAGTTGGAGGTGCATACTCTTCAAGGATGGAGTGGTACGGAGACTGGGTGTGCGGAACATCAATGACTCAATGATATTGAAGGGTATCAAGAGGATTACACACATCAGAAAATAGCATTGGTACAATGACGTTCACCGCCGAGAGAACTTTTGGAACGATAATCATCGCCAATGAGGGAAATATATGTAAGTTCTGACTCACGGAGACCGCATGCATAGTAGAATGTGTTATGCTTCACCAGGACGGCGTAAAGAGGGCCGTTGGTCGACCACCAGCTCTGTATGGCACGTATAAGTGTGAGGGAGATTAGTACTGGGGAGAGCGTCAGCCAGCGCGCGTCTGTAACCCATGTTGCCAGTTCCCGGCGACATACCCAGTTGGAACACGAACAAGAGAATAAACGGCACAGTCAATTCAATAGTGTTCGAGATCCGGTAGCAGCCTGTGAGGCCTGGAATCGCGCTAATCGTAACTGTGAAAGTGGAGTGAATATATGCGAATACTAGTGGGGAAAGGTGAGAGCACGAACAATAAGAAGTGGCAATAGCGGTAAACCACAGGCCGATGAATGATACAATGATAGCCTGACTGATTCATCAACCATGGGCTTGGGTGTGGCGAAGGCATGATACTCACAACAAGGGTGGACAGCATGGCGACGAGCACCATTCTATTACTGTTCCAGAGCACATATGTTCTGAGCACAAAAAAACCTGGATGAATTGAATCAGGAGTGCGTGCGTATCGCGGGAGAAAGAGATACATTCAGAGCCAGTGAGTGATATCAGTGCAAAACCTGTGAGAGGAAAGAGCAGTGCTCGGTAAGGACATGCATGCAGCATGTACCATACACGTACCTGTGTAAATATCGATTAACATTCGGCATCTCTGGCGAAGTTCCGGAGTAAGTGTCGTCATCAGTGCAAGTGCGCTGCACGCTCACACACATTGGGGTTCTCGTTCGGGACCAAGGTCACTGGAGCGCAACATGTCAATTCATTATTGGGGTGATGTGTGCTGGAGCTGAACGCACGACATATGCTCGTGATGACGAGACAAAAGGGGACGTATCGTGTAATGATATACAGGGTTTTTACTTTAGTCCAGCGCGACCGAAGCAGGAATGCCGACTTTGAATAGCATGTTACGCTATATCACTGAACAAGTGCATTACTTACCTCTTCATCAAGTGAACAAACATAATCATATATCTGGGTCAACAAGTTGAATGGTGAATGGGAATAGTTCGGGATAAGCCTACCCAGAATGTGATTAGCATCGCTGAACTGTTACATCAGAACGAGGAAGAAGACATTCAACCAGCACGCACTACATATGTACTAGTATATCTGTTATTATGTTGCCCTCGTATTAAGAAAGCGACGCACCCCAAAGTACTGCAGAATCCTGGCCTCTGTGAGATCGTCAGCCGAGTACTCCATCTGCATTCGTTCGAGAGGTAAAAAACGGGTTTAGCGCACACATTGTGCACCTTCTTATCTCTTATACATTAGGTTTGAACCCATCAAGATTGACGTTACGCACAGCAAGGATCAGTCAAAGGTCCGCTCCTAACGTATCTCGGGGTTAGGCATGGGCGTAGGCGAAGTCGGGCGGCTACCTCGAGCCGCCCTACTAGTGCTACTTAAGTTCAAAATGCCGTCAGCGCTTGAAACTAGTCTCCATCTGACTGATGGGCATTGATATGGGTAATGCCGCTCCCTTACCCGTAGGGGAGCGGTGTTGACAGGTATATGAATGTTGACCTTCCGACCCGCGGGTAGTATACCCGTGCTATACCCTAGCACTGCCGCCGCGCGAGAGTGATTGATAAAGTACAGGAAATAGAAAGATGGAGCCTGAAAGTAAGTTAAGCATGTTCATTGAGGAGATCTCATTCATATCTTGCTTCAGGTGTGTATCACCTCGAGCGTTCAACTGGCAGAGGTACCTCACGAACAATCACTTTTCAGTGGTTTCGTAGTGTTGATGTTACTGGTAGGTCGGAACGATGGTGTTCTCTTCCGGGAGCGTGTTGGAGACAAATCATTCTCTATGATCCTGCATGCACTCTAGGGTGAAGCGGTGAACTGTTCTCTCGGTTTCGGGGACAATAATTGTGGACAGTGAGGGTTGTCGGTCTTGTATATGCGGTGGAGGTGAATATTGATGAGAGATCAACACCGGTTTTCAGTGCGAGAAGTTAGAGCGTTGCGGGTGGCCGGGCATTACCAGAAATGCGGGCTATCAAATCGGTAACGGTGCGAGCACCCATCCCTGACTCGTGGATTTTCACACCTCGTGATATTCATACATGGACAGCGCGAACGGCCATCATGATCTTTTCGCCACAAAGTGCATCAAAATACCTATTCGCTGCAACAAGGCGGGAGCGAAGGACATCGCCTCATCATTATGGCATAATGATGAGGCAATAAATTCGGCATTGGACAAAGAACTGAGGAAAGCAATGTGCTCCTCGAAAAATGCAGATAGATGCTAAACCAAAACACATTTATGACTAGCAATGCCATGGATACCCAACTGCATCAAACACCGTCAAAGCTGACTCGGAGCGACACCAAGAGACACGAAAGCACACCGACATTCCTCGCGAGACCACAAAAACCAAACGGGATCTCAACTCACCAAATCACTCACATACGTCAGCACGCATATACCTTATACTCCACTTTCATAGTCACAACTAGTGCAATCCCAGGCATCACAGGCTGCTACCGGACCTCGAACGGTGTCCAAACGACCATGGCGTTTATTCTGTTGCTTGTTTTTCAATTGGGTATGTCGCCAGGAACTGGCAGCATACATTACAGAGGCGTGCTGACTGATGCTCTCCTCAGGACTGAGCTCCCTAACACTCATACGTGACATACAGAGCTGGCGGTCGACCAACAGCCCTTGTCACACCGTTCTGGTCAAGCATAATATATTTTACTAAGCATGCAGTCTCCGTGAGTCAAGACTTGCGTATCTTTTCCTTGTCGGTGATGATTATCTTTCTCAAAGTTCTCTCGGCCGGGAACGTCCTTGTGCCAATTTTTTTTCCCGCTGTGCGTAAGCCTGTCAACACCCTTCGACATGATCGAGTCATTGATGTTCCGGACACCCAGCCCGCATTCTTGATGAGTGTGCACCTCTAAATTCTCTTGTGAATTCCTGCTGACAACTTTAAACACTCCCACACATACATATACTTTACAGGTCTGTGCCATTGCGATCCTCGCCACGCGCATGCACCTCCATTCCTGGCATACGGACCAGCACGCACACGACACCGACGCCATCGTGTATATTTCTTTGGGCAACATGTCGCCTCCAGGTTGTACGGTCTGACTTCTTATCGCGTGACTTATTCGCTGTCGTTGGTGTGGTGAGACCTGGTCGGGGTGGTCGGGTTTGGGACACGCTTAACTTTTAGGATAGCATTTGTTTGTCAGGAAGAAGGATCTGACGCAAGGAGAGGAACTAAATTTGACGGGTATAAATTAATCACGACAATGAGGATGATTCAGAAGATCGACACTATTCACCAGACGAGATCCTACTTGCTTTGTCGTTCAAGATGTATTAATTGTTGCACTGCCAATCAACTCCTACCTGTCAATAAAACGTGTTGGCATGTTGTCAGTAGGTTGTGGTGTATGTAGATGCTTGCCAAGTCTAACAACGGTGCGGTTCTGGCTACCTATTACAGTAAAGTTTGTGATGGACAAGTGATGAAAAGCGCGAAAAGCGCTGAGCGTTATCGATGGGACAGCGTGAGAGGTGGCGATTGTTGTGATCCCCGGCAGCAACTCACTGACAGATACAGGGACGGTTCATTAATTATGAAAAAACTCTGGTACAACATGCAGTACTCATGTTCCTACCTATAATATCTTGCACATGGCATACAATAAGCGCGCTCGCAATGTGCGCTTGTAGAGCCCCGCGACCCTTTCATTCCCTGCCCATAAGGAAACCAGCTGGCTGTGATGTCGTGGGTTCCACAGATGTCGTGGCTGCTGGCTGGTAATGGTACTGTAATTGCGAGAAGAGGAGAATTGAGGTCTATAGGATGGGTGAGAAGATCGCTGCAAAGCACTCTATATATAGACTTACGCAGATACTGACGAGACAGACATTCATGAAGTAACCGGCGATATCTAGGATCATGCGTCAGCTTTACTTTCCCAAACAACGTTGCTCTTGAGGTACCAATGAAAGCGCCTTATTGATCTTGGTTAGGGTGACCAAATTCATGTGCAGGGCCACTGGTACTTACCAAATGGCGGGGAATCCGGCATACTAGCCCTGATCTGTGGAAGGGCAAAAAGGACTGTAAGTCTGTCAGTGGCGTATCTATTAATCCTCTGCGGCTCGCATACCAGCTGTCGAAGTCAAAACAAGGCCGTCTTTAACGTTCGCACGGAACAGCACCAGGATTGTCATCCATAAAACAGTAGCAGAGAGAACCCCTATAGTCCGATTAGAACAAGCTGGACTACATATGCTAGGTAGCAACTCTTACAGTTTGTGACAACCAGGAGGAGGGCGAACACCTTCACCATTTTTTGCCGGTTGACAGTTAGGGCCAGTGCATACAATGTCTCCCCACCTACTATAGTCGGATAAAACTCACTGGAACCGATCCAATTTACCATACTTCCATATCCAATCACGCCAGATATCGGCAGTGATTGATTGTTGTCGGTGTCAATGGCTAATAGCGATACATATGCAGAGTGCCTGCAGGGTGTCAATAATGCCAATAAAGGGGAATGAGGCAACGTCCCCACCGATCAAATGGGTAATAAAGAGTCGATACTTGCTTCTGCAGTGTATACGGAAGAAAAGGATCGTTGGACAAAACTGTATCATATTCTTTTGCTGGTAATTGCCTGAAAAATGTTTGAATCAGTGTCCGGCGCAAACATGGATTAGAGCTCACCTTCTTCCGGGTATGTATGTCACTGGTGGAGGATTTTGTATCATCGATGAATCAAACGTGCCTATTGGGGCTGTTACATTCCAATTACTGGCATTTCTAATTAACAATATGAGGTCAGCCTCAAACAGCAAAAGTCCGCTTACTCGTTCAGATACAGTGCGATGTTGTTGACAACTTGATTTTGAATACAATTATCGTTCAATGAGCCTGTATACTGATGTCCGCAGGCGCCAACAAGAGACCAGTGAACCTGAAGGCCCTTAGAGATAGATGCACAAGTGTCAAGACGATACTCACAGAAAATGTCTGTCCATTCAGGTCGATTGAAAATATGTCGGCGAGCCTAGATTATGTCAGATTTTCCCTGTAGATAGCAAGAACTATATATTCACAACACAAGCTATGCATCAGTGGTAAGCGTGGATCCACTGAATCTCGTGGATGTGGAACTTACACCAGGGGATCCGCTGACGTGGAAAAGATTCAATGTGGTGTCATCCATGCTCACTCGGGTTTTGAAGTTCGCGTTTAGATAAACCTGCGTGAGAAGGACAGAGATCCCTGCAAGCAAGGCAAACATGATCCCCAAGGTCGCTACCGGTCCATAACGCATCAAGATTGGGTTCCGACCCATCGAACGTTGTAACCAGAATAATGGTAGCATGACTGTCCTTGAGGGTGGAAAGGTTAACTGATGTGGTGTTCGACTGGCAGTTCACTTATAAGGGATATCACCTATCTGTAGGGAACGCGCCGGACTGGGGAAGTAGATAATTCTTGGCTACTGATGTAATGTCTGATCGTATACTCACCGGAACAGCCTTTGAATCATTCTCACGAAGGAATCTGACAGTCGACTATATAATGACCTGGATTCGTGACCGCAATAACCGCAATTCGTTTGATCTTGACGTTAATTACGTTCTGAGTGTAGTGACAGCGTACCTCGCAGAAAAAAATATTATTTGAAGATTTTCTGTGAAGGATGCGAGTTTACAGTTCAGAGAGTATTGTTGTGATTGAAGCGCAAGATTCTTAAACGTGCATTGCACCAGCAGATGATGACCTTGGTGTGAGTCGATAATGAATGAGTAGTGAGGATATGCCAAGACAATCGAGCCAAACTCACCTGCACTGTGACGTCCGACGTAATGACACGACAACGGATTGTGTGGAAACCAACGCTGCCACTGAGCTTCAGCTAATATGGCTGTCGTGGCCCTCCTGTAGGACAGTGTTCTCGTTCGCCTAGTGCCACTGAATCGACAATAGCGGCAAGACTCAATGGAGGCCTCTTTTCAGTCTTCAAGATTGGCGGTCCTTTTGGTATAAAAAATATCACCACTTTGAAATACATTTATCCTCTCGTGCACCTGGATTTAAAAGTCCGTGGCATAAGCTGGTTGAGTTTATGTAGCGCCATTATAGACGCAATCGGGTTTGAAGTTTCTTGAGGCATGCGAGGATGTTCACCTCAGGCAACACATTTCGGACCCTATAAAGGGTCTTACAGACCCGGTTATTATGTTGTGGGAAACGTATCTGCAAGACCCTTCATCCCCTCCATCTAATAATAGCTTGCACATAATTTTAGCTCCAGCACCTCCCA
>QFEN01001088.1:1733-16813 GCA_003316125.1 Auricularia polytricha
AGCATGATGGGCATGTTGCTGGTATAGAATAGCTTGACGGGGTAGCTGCCGCGCTGACCACGGAATCTGTTGCTCTTGACGGGGATCTCAATGCGGAAGCCCTGCATGTAAATAACAGCGGCAAACACGATGACAGTCGCAAGGAGGTTCATGACGTTTGGGAGCCTGTCACGCCAGAACGCCTCGCGGAGTGCACGTCCCTTGTCGTTCCACGTGAAGAGGAGGTGGAAGAGCGCGACAATGGCACCTTCAAACTCAGGGCCACGGCCGGTGTTGACGGTTGTGGGCGAGAAGGCCTTCCAGATGATGGATTCGCAGATGTTGGTCGCAATGAAAAGTGAGATACCCGACCCGAGACCGTAACCTTTCTGAAGGAGCTCGTCGAGGAGAATAACAATGAGGGCAGCAGCGATGAGTTGAATGATGAGGAGAAGGCAAACACCAGCACCGAGATCACTTGGTTGTCCGTAAAGACCTGTCAAGACGTATACGGTAGCCTGGCCAAGTGAAATAATCAAAGCAAATACTGAAACAAGCATCAGTCAGTGAGGTTCGGAAGGCAGCGAAATGACACGTACATTTTTGTGCACCGCTGAACAGTGCCCGGTCTTCCTTCAAGCTGAAGTCGACCTCGATTAAATTTGCGCCAGCCAATAGTTGCATAATCATTCCGGACGTAACGATAGGGCTTATACCGAGCTCCATGAGGGTTCCACGGTTGGAAGCAAGGATGACACGCATCCAGTATAGAGGGTCTGACGAATCTGAAGACATGATGCCATATAGTGGTACTTGAGAGCAGACCAAGAAAATGAGTAGAGTAACGGCGGTCCATAGAAGCTTTTGGTTGAAAGGAACCTAAAAACGAAGGTACTTGATGAGTTTTGCATGTTATGACCTAGAAAGGCGTGTATATCACATACTTTACGATCTGGTGAAGAAACCTCTGGCAGGAGTGGAAGGAATGGTCGGACGAGATTCAAAAACCGGACTGTAAACAACTACAGTCAGTACCACTGAGTCGACTAATAGACTTTAAACTTGCAGCCGCTCATCGTAGCTTGAAGTCCAGGAGCGGACGAGTGAAGAAGAAGAAATGATTCAGAAGGTTTGGATTTTGTGGGATTAATGCAAACCGAAACTCCTTACGTGGCACATGACAAACAATCACAAATATATGTACCATTGAACCCCTAAGTGAATGAAGGTATAGCACAGGATTACTTAAGCATTTCCAAAAGCGGAGGAGGTGGTCTGCTGCTCGAGGACTGGAGCGGGACGTGGACGGAAAGTTCTAGGGACAGTCGGGGTGGGTAGAGCGGTCGCGAATGCAAGCTTCGTTGAGCTGCCGAACCTTTTGAGCGGTACGAACGTGCTACTCCTGCTCATTCTGACTGCTACAGACACACCTTCCTGGAGTAGATACTTCGTGGATACATCTTTTCACCACCTCTTGGGACTGCAAATCTCGGACTGGAGACAGACCCCACCCAATGAACCGTTAATTTTTCACACGTAAGACTGTCATGCGCTGACCAGAAAGTGTTGAAAAGAGATGCAAGCTCACTAGCCCAGAAGCAAACTATCATCCGATTCAGACAACCATCCCTAGCCTGAAATTAATGTGGTCACAATTTTACTCAGTCATCCAGATTTCTTCTGCGGTCCCGAAGTCCCACAACTCCGTTCTAATTCTTCTTCTTCGTTTCTGAGGCGCGCTGTGGCAGCTTCCAGCACCCTTTTCCGCCGGTCTTCCATGGTATCATTGCCTCGAAGGCCCGTGCCACCTAGGACATGAATAAGTGCCTCCACTTCTTCGTCGGACGACGGCTGATAGGTATCTCTTGAATCAGAAAGATGATGCGTTCCTGCTCCGGCTGCAGCCTCAAATTCTGCAACCTCGCGATTAAGCTGAGAATTCAGCTCTTTGAACTAGCATCATACGACCGTCATGTGAATAGGATATTAGAAACTGGTTGTAACTCACGTCATTACCATGTTCGCCCCATACATTGTGTGCCAGTTCATGGCACAACACGCGTCTGACCTCCAAGTACGGGCGAAACCCATCATATGTATCAAGCCGAATTCGCAGCTTGATGGTAACTCCACTCCCGACATTAAGACCTAAAAGTCCAGGATGCTCATGTGGCGCAAGCTCGGTAAGCAAGCCCACGGAAAAATGATGCTTCTGCATGATATGTAGGACTGCAGGATCTTTGGAAAGCGTCGTGAGACACTCCGTCGCCGTTTCAGGTCGCGGAAGATGAGTGAGTGGCTCTATGCGATGAAAACAGTACTGGTGAGATGAGGTAGACGACGACCCTGTCGAACGAAGCTAATTGCCTCTCATCATGATTGACGGTCTTGATGATAAGAATGTATGCTAGGACATACCTTCACCTGCGGCTTCAGCGCCCTCTCTTTAAGAATTTTCTCTTTCTTCTGGTGTGCCGAGTCGGCTGCATTCAGCTGTCCGAGTTCTTCTGCTGTCGAGCCAAGCATTTGCACTTTGATGCCATCGCGAAGACCAGCTTGAGCAATGGTGGGTTCTGGATCGGGGTCATCCTGTCGATGCTGTATTTTCTTCCCTCTATAAATAAGCTTCTGCAATGATGGCGGGACAGAAGTTATGGCCTCGAGGCGGGAGTGGAGAACAGAGACGGGTGCGTCGTTTGGGAGGGAAACAGTATGTGATGTTCCACGGAAGGAGACGGTCAAGATGATATCTTCATGGGACATGGTTTCCTTCGACTGTCTGGTGGTGGTTGCTAATTAAGTTGTAATCAGGCCTGTAGGACCAGCCTGACCAATATTAGATCCCAAGCTGACTAAAAACGCTGAAGGTGTTTGCAAAGTTGGTTTCCGATTTCCGATCTTGAAGCTAACCCGGTGGCTCAAAACGGGTTACTAACCGACGTTGTACCGGGGCCAATTCGATTGCCGGCTACCGACAGCCTCAGGGGCCTTTGATCATACGCAAATTGATAGTATTGAATGGGAAGGGCACAAATGTGAATGTTGCATGCAACAAGGTATAATATAATGTGATCTAGTATCAATATATTCCTCATTAATGCGCGCGTACGGCTGACTTGAATTCTGCGCGATATTTATCCTATAAAGCCTCTTCACTTGTGGCGCTCACGACCTCAGCATCGTTCTCAAATGTAGAGTCATGAGCCAAGGTCCTCTAAAATATATTATGCTAAGCCACACTTGAGCTTTTACACCTAGCTATCAAATGCAAGCTCAAGATATGCTGATACGTTGTGGACATGATGGTACACAGATACACAGAAAATCGGCCCTGAACTACTTACTCCTATATAATATGAGAGAGTTTTGCTAGGACTAAAGCCTGAGGGCTCGAGGGACTTCACTCTATCCTTCCTCGGTTTTGAACCATCATACGCGGCCTGCGCAGGAGTTCATCTCGTGCTGCTCGAATATCGGTGGCGAAGTCCAGCATACACAATCCTCGAATGTCGTACTGACATATATGCAGTTGTCGTTGGCATGCGCATCCCAAATGCTGATGATAAGACGGGGCACGATAATAAATGGTGCGGTATCGTTGAACGTCAGCACAAGATTCATCGCTACCATCTGTGCATGCCTGCGTCAGAGCTGATCTCCCTAGAATCACGGGAGATCATACCGGAAGGTTGGCCCACAATACTGCCATGAAAACTTGAGTTGCCAAATTCCTAGCGGGATTCAATGAATACTTTTAGGGAACCCCACAGACGAAGGAGAACTTACAGGACAAAGTATATGATATGATATCGGACAATCATTACTACATAGGTGTTAGGCCTCATTTCAAGTTCCCTCCGTTCTTTCAGGTGTTTCCAGAGGGCAACAATTGCGAGAATAACTAGGAAAATATCATAGCATATGATGGGGATAGAAGCATATATCGCAAGCATGGGCCCAGCGTGGAAGATAGCCGTGCAGTACTTTATGTTCGGAGATATTATTATTTCTTCCACTATGGAACCAGACGTCAGCTTGCACAGAATTCGATCCAAGTAGAAATTCACTTGAGACCGCTGAGGGTCGACTCCATAAAAATGTATCCATCGTTATATAGAGCGCGACGACAGGTAGGAACAACCCCAGTAGAACATAAAGTATGGGCTTGGATTGGTTGTATAGGGCGTAAAGACGCCAGATGAGAATGACTGCGGACGCATAATCGGTAAGCGCAAAGATTCAAGAACGTATGACTTACCTTCCGCCAAGCAAAAATATACAGAAAAACCCCATTGTATGAACAGAAAAATACCGTAGCCTGTTTCGATTTCATGATGAGCAAGGCAATTTCAGTTGAATATGATATACCCACAACTAAAAAAGAGGTAACAGCAGATCAGGCTTAGCTGTAAAACGAACTTCCGACGTACGGCTGAATCTGGGTCAACCTAGAACTCACAAGAAACAATCGATACACTCACTGCTTTAGGCATATAAAACAGACCTCCCCCTAGCGCTAGTCAGTTAATGATGGCTCGGTTGGCATCACATCACGTACAGGAAGCGCCAACACTATGTATAGTTTAGTGTCAACATATAACACCATCTGAAGGACACAATCACCGCGACATACATTGCAAGGAACATCCCAAAATATCGAACCTGACATCGCAACAAAAATGGGAAACCATGAAGCACTTTGGCAGGGCGAAGCTCACAGCGAGGTATAGATATGTCATCACTGACCACTGTCTTTCCTGGATGATCGGTCAGTTTCTGGAGCTTTATATCATTGAGGCTGAACTCTAACCCAAACAAACTTGACCTGTGATCAGGTGATTATGAGTACTCGACGAAGATAAAACGAACTCCTCGTTACCTCTTTCTCGAACTGAAGCACTAGAAATTATTGCGCTCAGCCGTAGTGCAAGGTTCATGAAAGCTACTTACTGTAGTCATAGGATATCAGGGTAATGACCACAACTGGAAACCGATGAAGTTCAGCTCAATGGTTCGCTTACAGCAAGGCTGACGAACCAGATACATTGCTATTAAAGTTAAGAGCATAGGCAAGTTCTTCTAGTTCCGACATGAAACTGTGCAAATAAAATGGTGAATTCAAAGAGTGAGCGGTGGGCAGCTGAACACTAACATACAGTACTTATAAAAGCACAGAATCTCGCTAACCTGTAAGGGCTGTGGTGTGCTAATGAAATTTGTACGACATCATGCCGAGCTTGCGGCGCCGCAGTTCCCTTTGGTGTCACAGATCGCTGTCCTTGATAATTCGCTACCAACGGAAAGGTCGTAAGGATGTCGATGATCACACGACTGACAAGGGTCACCGGTCACCGGTGGCTGTTGCTTCTTGCGCTAGATTCCGCTTGTCCAAACAGGTAGTAAGGGACGTGCTCATCTACCCCGATATATGCTGGAAAACGTCGAATGAAGCCCCACCACCTTGACTAGCAAGGGTATCATCTAAGACCGAACCTCAAACTAAGTGAAGCATTTGCAGGCGTTAAAATGATAACGTTTGTACGGCAAAGTGATCTCTCGGATAGACGTGGTTACGCTGTCTTCAAGGAAGATAACCGCAATCAGCGAAGTATCCTATCTCACATTTATGGGAATATAACCACCTTGACTATTTGCGGAACAGAAGTGACGGCCTGTCCCTCAAGGTGGGAATGGAGAGCAGGGACGACGGGAGCGACACTGGGGAGGGAGAAGGAGTCATGAGTCATGAACCAAGAGTGTATCTAGTCCTCTAAAGTAAATTATGCTATGCTGCACTATCACGGATTTACAGAAAAATTGGCCCTGATCTACCCTTCGAGTATCAGGGAACTCTGCTAGGGCCAGAGTCTGAATACTTGAAGCGTGCCTGCACACCTCGCTCTACATCGATCCTGATCTGGTGTCCGGTATGCCAAAATCATACGCACGAGATCTCGTGCTGTGGTGGCGAAGTCCAACATACACAATCCTCGAACGTCGTACTGACATGTATGCAGTTTTCGTTGGCATGCGTATCCCAAATGCTGATGATAAGACGGGGCGCGAAAATAAATGGCGCGGTATCGTTGAAGAGTTCTGCGAGACTCATCACTGGTGTCTGTGCGTGTATGCGTTAGCTAAACTCTCTAGGATCATTGTAGTATCACACCGGAATGCTGGCCCATAATATCACCAAAAAGATTTGGTTTGCCAGATTCCTAGCGGGATTCGATGATTATTTTCAGAGGGCCTGCCAGACGAAGAGGAACTCACAGGACGAAGTATATGATATGACATCGAACGATTATTAGTACATAGATATCAGGCCTCATTTTTATTTCCTTCCGTTCTTTCAGGTGTTTCACGAGGAAGACAGCTGAGAGGACAACCAGGAAAATATCATAGCCAATGATGGGGATGGAGGAATATATCGCGGGCATAGGTCCCATGTTGAAGGAAGGGGCACAGTACTTGACGTTCGGAGTGATTACTTCCCTCACTATGCAACCAGACATCAGTTCGCATAGAATCCGATCCAAGTAGAAATTCACCCGAGAACGCTGAGGGTCGACTATATAAGAAGATATCCATCCCTATGGAGAGGGCGACAATAGGCGAGAACAGCCCCACCAGAACATAAAGTAAGAATTTAGATTGGTTGCATAGCGCGTAAAGACGCCAGATAAGAATGACTGTGGGTGCTCAATCAATATGTGTTATAAGATGCAAGAATGCGGGACCTGCCTTCAGCAAAGCAAAAATATGTAGAGAAGCCCCAATTCATTAAAACGGCAAGACCGTAGCCTATTTTAATTGCATGATGAGCAAATCCAATTCAGGTTGAAGACAGTACACTCGCAGCTAAATAAGAGGTCAATAACTGTTGAAACTCAGCTGTACAAGGATTTTGTGACGTACGACTAAGACCATCTCAATTAGGAACTCACGAAAGATAGCAAGTATAGATACACTCACTGATTCAGGCATATACAACAGACCTCCCCCTAATGCTAGTCAGCTGATGCATGCTTCAGTTAGCATAGCGTTACATACAGCAGCCACAAAGCCTATGGTAAGTGTCAACATAGAATGTAAGGTTTTGAGGACACAACGACTACGACGTACAGTGCAACGAAAAGACCAAAATATCGAACCTGGCATAGCAGAAAATGAACGGCTGTGAGGCACCTTGTCAGGGTGGAGCTCACGATAAGGTACAGATACGACATTAGCGACCACTGTTTTTTCTGTATCACCGCCAGTCAGGCTCTGGGTTGGAGTCATTTTGCAGATAAGGGATTGAGCGCTGACCCAAACAAACTTGACCTGCACCAGTAATGACGATGAGTACTCGATCAATAGAAAAGGAGCCTTTTGATACCTCTTTCTCGAACATAAATACTAGGTAATCCTAGGCTCAGTGAGGGTTATGAAGGTTATCAAAGGTCACTGACAATATTCGTAGCACATCAGGGTAATGGTTACTACTGGAACCAATGTTCAGCGCGATAGTTCGTTCAAAAATCAGCTAAAAGGAGCTGACGAACCAGATACATTGTTATTCCAACGGAGACTAGCGACAACTTCTTGTTCCGACATCACAGTGCAGATTGAACGGAGAATTTAGAGGGAAGGAGGGGATGTTGATCGATCATTGACTTACTATTAATATACTGATAAGTCCTTTGCTCGTCCAGTGCTCCAGGAGTAGATGAACGAGATGGTACCGGTGCAGTAGCGCCAGTCCCCTGTCGGTTGCAATGAATCACTGTTAATTATCAAATCGATCACACTGACAGTGACTGACTTCACGACTGATGTGGGGAGCTGTCATCGTGGCCACATGATTTCCTCGTTACTTGCACGTTATGTTGATGTGGTGAACGTGTGTCTCCTGTTCCATACTGGATAAGTATGAGAGCGGCGCGTACCTACTACCCAGCCTTTAATTACATAGCCTCTAGGCTATAGGGCTAGCGAAGAGGCCCAGCTGATGCTCGTACGGCAGTACTGCCAGTGATCAGATAGGCACTAAGCCGATTTTGAGAGGAGGCGCCGCGGCAATCAGCGGTCCTTTGGTGGCGGTGCTACATCATACATTTAGTAATCTATGTGCAAGAACAAACCTTATTTCTCCAGCAAGGTCCCGATGTGCGCCAAGCTGATGGACTAATACTTAGCTACCAATGCGGCCTACGCCCACATTGTAAGGCACTTCATAATCCATTTTACACGTTGTTTCTGATTTTGGTGTTTGAACTGTTCCACCATCCCTAGAGGTACTCTAGTCTTCGCATTGGTATCAGTTAAACGATGAGCTGGGTGTCTGGCACGCAAGCTGATCTGCAAGGATTATTGAACGTCACAGCGGATTCGTTAGCAGAGTATTGCGGGCTGACTGGCGATCAGCAGGAGAATTCGGTGTTCCTCGAACGACAGGTTCGTATTCCACTGGCAGCACCGTCGTCTTCGCTGTTTCTCATCTGTACGTTAGCTTGGTTTGCTCCAAAGGAATCCATCTCAAAGCGCGATCAATTCGTGTGTTTAGCAGCCAAGGCTGTCCCCTTTCTGTCACATTCCTCTGCTGAATTATAACTTGCTTCTGTCAGTCAATTTTGCGCCAAGTATCTCCCGGCCCTCGTGGACGCCTACAATGCACAAGATACGGCATTCAGCGTACCCATGAGAATGCTCAATGTCATTGCTTACCTGTAAATTCTCTTTGACTACTTGTCACACTCCATTCACTAGTTTCCAGGCCGTACTTTGCTAGGTTTCTATTAACTACGGCCAAGTCTTCGATTTGTAAGACTCAAGCGCGTCGTATGGCCACCGCATCTTCAGATCCAACAGATCCTGCGTACCTCGTAGAAATGTGCCAGTTTCTTTCGACCCTCTTAGCCCTGCAGGGCACGAATTCCGTCAGCGAGGAAGATAAGCAAGTGCTTCTACCAATGCTGCGTGAATGGAATAGGAAGTACCAGAGGCAACAGATCACGCGTTGCCTCAAGCAGCTCAAGGGTGATCCGTGAGTTGCTTGTTTCGTCGCCGAGAAGGTAGTGACGAGACCCCAACCAAGGGAAGCAACGGTCATGGCAGATGGCCTGAAACAACACTGTGAACAGTCTCTCTATGAATGTGGCTTTGACGGTTGTGGAAAGTCCAGAACCTCAAAGCTCTTGCAATGTTCTCGGTATGATGGTATTCTCATTCTTTAGGTCACCCAGGTCTGACCACGCCACAGGTGCAAAACAGCTGTTTATGCAAGTACTTGCACGTCTATTTCTTCTGTCCGTCTCACTCTACTTTACCAATAGTGCGACCGTGATCATCAGACGAAATCTTGGCCGTTACATAAGTCAACATGTTTCCCAGCGGTCTTTTGAAAAACTTGTTGTGGGGTCCCGGGCTAGGTTGCCACTGCTCTTCGCCACTAAGAGATATCTCTGTAGCATATTCAGGGCTGTAAATTCTTGACAACCCGCACAAAACATGTCTTTTGACCCTTATTTCGTCGAGTGGCGGGAAGCAATTCAAGTCGCATCGAATGGACAAATGTACAAATTTACATAATATATATTGGCCCTTGGCCCTTTCATCCATGAACGTTTGAACCCTCATCTGGGCAGCACAGAGAGAAGCCCCAGATCATGTTGATGATGCTAATTGCTCAACTGACGTACCCATATCGACATCGGCAGAACCTTGCTCCTTGAGAGAACCAGAGATTGTGACCTCCGTAGCAACATCTTCTGTTTCAAGTGCAAGCACATCTGCATCCGTTTCCATCTCTGACAAGGCGCGTCTGGAAGTAACGTGTTCTTGTGAAATATATGAGGGACAAGGAGAGGACCTACTGGAAAGCTTCCCGACATTGTTTCTTAATTCTGGGTGTTTTCCACTTCTGGACCGTCGAAGTTGGGGAAAGTAGAGAAGCGTCGACCCCTAATGAGCGAATGAGTGGTGACAGACATGGAACTCTGCAGCACCTACCATCATCCTCACCCAATAATAACATATGGCCAATGGTAACCCATTGCCTGTTTAGATAGGTATCAGCAAAATCCGACTGTTAATTGTCGGAGGTGTACCAAGACGATGTGGGGTCAAAAAATTGTACGATATGACGTAAATCATCTCGAGGCTTCTTCTTCCTGACGTCTTCCGGAATCTTTGGGTCATCTGGTTCCCATATAACCGCAGGCCACCATGGATACGTGTCTAATATGAAGTCACATCAGCATCGGTTTGTAGACTGTCAGGCTCCATTCATCAAGGTCTGACCTGCTTTAGCCCAAACTAACAAAAATGCCGTCAAATGTAAATCGGTATGACTATCAGCTGACGTACCAAGAGTACCACCTTCCAACTGTTTTCCCGGTTCAAGTACAACAAGCGCTTTTCCTGTGGTAATGAGAATGGCTGGCGCGCGTTGCACCTGGCGCGTTCCGGTGGGTTGTGCTTCACGTATTGTCTTGGATGTAGTCTCCTTCGCAGGCTTCTCATCGGTATCACTGTCCAGCTCGCTTAGAGAAGATAAATCGGATGCGTCATCTTGAGTGGTCCCGAAGTCGGGTTTCAGGATCTCGGCTTTGGCTTGCGGAATACCTTGCGCAGCAGCAGCTGCCGCCGCCTTTTCTGCTTTCCGCCGCCTTGCTTTTTCCCGCCGAAGTTTGGGCGTGTCTAGTTCCTCCACGACAATTTTTCCATTCTCGACATTGATCTTCATGTTTGGTCGAATAGGGATCTTGGCTATCCGCGCGTCTAATTCTGATCGCGTCTCCTCCCTCTCCTCCTCTAACTCTCTGGCCTCCGGCTGAAGTACTTCCTGTGGCTGAAGTACTTCCGGTGGTTGAACCTCTACTTCTACTTCGGGTTCATGTTCGGCTTCTGGCTGCAGTCGTCTCTCCGTTTCTTCCTCCTGGTGCGTCTCTGGAATATCGAGAACCATGGATGTCTCCGTCTCCTCATTGGTGTCAAGAACCAACTCTGGCTGTGCATCCATGTTAAGGGCAGCAGCACTCGCCTCGGACGTTACCCCAGGCTCGACATCCATATCCGCTTTCTCTTCCACAGACAAACCAGAAGGCCCAGGAATCTCGTCTAGAGTCTGATTCTCCGATGCGTTTGTGCTGAATACAGACAGCCTCGATATCCCGCGATCTTGATGACGATAGTCAGTTAAGAAACAGTAAGGCTGATCAACTTACCCATCTTCTTTTTCTTCGGTGGAAGTGGAGTCCTCTCCACAAACTGGCGTCCACCTCTTCGCTGTCCCGTCGGTAGAATCCACCCCGCATCGAACATTTTGAATAATCCCTGACTGTCGACATCTGTGACCATGGGTGGCGTTTCTACTTGACCAGGCATTGCGCTCTGTCTCCGCCGTTTCTTCGGTGGTTCAGCAGATACTTTCTGATCGACTTCAGTTGCTCCGAGTTCAGGTTCAGCAGTAGATTGATATTCGGGCTCGAAGCCAGCCTCGGCCTCGAAAGCTGCAGCTGCCGCAAGAGCTCGGCGGGTTCGCGGGGCACGAAAACCTGGGGAAGTGTCCAGAGGACCAGGTTCGCTGGTCTTGAGAAGACGCTTCTTTTTGGACACCTTGGGCTTGGGGGGTGGTGGGGGAGATGGAGCGGGAGGTGGAGGCGGTGGAGGCTTGACGCGCGGAAGTTCGAAGTTAAATAGTGCTGAGATGGGATCACCATCAAGAATAAGATTGATATTATCTTGAATGTCTTGAGTTGACGTTAGAAGCTGGAGTGTCTCCATCAAAGGTTCGAGGTCTCCAATGGACATCTGGGAGAGAACAGATGGGTCGGAAGGATCAGGGGGAACGAGGGGTGAGTGATTGTGAGTGAGGTGAGTGAGTTCTTGAAGGATGGGTTGACTACTTATTTGCATTCTTTGTGCGGTCTTGTAGAACGATGTACCCGGCTTGTTGTATAGTATTGCATTAGACAGCACTAGCTCGACATCATTCTGCAACAGGTTAACGGGAGGTGAAACTAGCCCGAGTAAGGCTCACCTTGAAATACTCTAGGTCCCAGTACTCGTGACGGTCAAGCTTAGCATCGATGGCATCCCAGGTCATGGGCTTTTTCACGACGTCATAGTAGTCGGGGACCTCCGTCCTCGACACCGGATGCTTGAAGAGGCCGTGGCGATCAAGACTGATGAAACGTCAGAATGTTCCGATGTAGCAAGTCGGAGCATTGCGTACGCAAGAACCTTCTCAAATGCAAGCCGTAGTAGTGCTTCGTGAGGAAAGAGTGCAATCTCAAGCACTTTCTGGATGCTCTCAGTCTGAGCAAGCTTCCGGCTCTCTCGCCTGCGCGTTTGTAGCGTCAATTCGCGGACAGACTCGAGATCGCTGCGTAGATGTTTCAAATACTGCACAGACATCAGCTATCGCGGAAGGAACGAAAACGACAACGAACCTCTAGCTTCACAGTCTTTTCTTCTTCCGTCTGCACTTTTCCTGCATTTGAGGCTGTCCACGGTTCTAGATGCAGTCTCTTCAACAGCGGTGCCCCTCGCCTCGCTTCGCGCTTCAAGCTCCAGTATTTACACACCATATACACAAACTCATTTTTCTTGCGCACATTTACCTTGGTGATGTAATTCAGGATGCGATCAACAATGATGTGTGGCACAAGCGGTGGACCGGTCTTGTAAGTTTTGGCATATGCACGGGCAGATTTAGACAGCTTGGAATTGGGGCTAGTCATCTGGCCATCTTGTGCAAGAGCTTTGAGGCGAGCATCTTGCTGCTCTTTCTGAAAATGAAATTATGAGTTGTTTCAATAGAAAGGAGACGTTATTGCATACAGGAAGATGCTTCTCACAATAGCACGCCAGTGTCCCAGGCTCAGATCCCTGCGAGCTCTTCATTGGCATGAGCAACCTTTCCTTACGAGCACAGGTTGTATGGAAGGCCAGGAAGCATGAGTTCTTCGTGCATTGGATGCATGCACCCTCACGAATTCCGCATATTGAGCATTTCTGGATGAATGGTCAATGAACGAGAGGATCATGAGGCGGGGGAATGTACCAATTTCCAGCGTTGCTTCGGAATTTTGTCAGATCCAGTGATAGGCTCCATGAATACCTCATTTGCCACCCGCGTCTCCGGTATCCAAATGGCACACAGAAGATGGGCCCAGTCACCGAAGACTGTTTGCTTGAACGCTCCCCCCTCGTTGGGGCATAGTATGCATGACTGAATGCCCATTAGTGAGAAATGGATGCACTTTCGATATCCTGCTCACCACTGGATTCTCCGGCGAGACAGTGCACTTGCGACATAACCACTGGCCTTCAGGTATGTATGGCACTCCATAGCAGTCTGTTGATACATGAGTAAAATGAATTATTCTGAAGTTAGAAGGAAAATACCCTGATGAACAGCGAGGTTGCAACCGTCACAAAATACAATAGCATTGCTGTTTTCTCCCTCGGAATCGTCACAAATGGCGCAAGTCGAATCCTCAGAAGGCATGGCATAATCAGATTTAGGTATATTCTTGGTCTGCATAGTGGCAAAATGAGAGGAACCTATACAAGGTACAGAGGGGCGTACCAAGTCGAAGTACTCTTTCTCTAGACGATCCATGATAATCTCAAACGTCTCGTACGTGACCGCGTTCAATTGATCCTTCTTCCTTTCAACGTTCACTGCGTCAAGCCATTCCTGATCTGCTCCAACATATTGAGAAGGTGAAGGAGGGGCAAGAGCGTGCACACCTTGGTCATCCATGTCATATTCAACCTGAATAGCGAGGTCTTTCTCAAGGGGCTCTATTTTGCATCAAACAAATTTCTTTATTACGCGTGAACGCGCTCACCAATATACCGAATGTAGTGATCCGGCCTCAGGAATTCGGTGAAATCGTTGTCTGCAACGGAGTTAGCGAAAGTGGGTTGACAGCGTGTATACGCTGCATACATCCGTAAGATCTGGCTTGAAGGTCGTGCACTCCAGCAGGTTGATTGATATTATCATCCTGGACGATAATAAATGACACTTTAGGCAGTGGTACTTGAGCAGCGGGGGATTTGAAGCCGCGGGCCATGGTGTAACAAACGAGAAAAGTAAAGTGAAGAGACTGAAGAGACTTCCAAACTACCACTGAAAGCTTGCGTACCGAATTCGAGTGGCTTACTAGACAAGCTGAGGGGAAACAGCAAGAAACATATCCAAATGCTGATGCAGAATCCAGATAGGCGAAGAGATGCACCGTACTAAGTGTAACCGTGACATGACACATCATGTGACCTCAGTGTGATCTCCAAGTCGAGTGAAGGTCCCTCTGTCTCAACATCGTCAGCGCTGAACGATCCCGGTTAGTGATGCTGTCCTCAGTGTCCTGCAATTTTTGTGCTGCGTTCAATCGCGTTGGACTCGACTCAGGAAGAGATATAGTCTATCTACCATGGCAAGCAGCCTTTCACGCTTGCTACACGGTGACCTAGTGTGCCACAAGACAGCTATCACGGCGGAACAAAGGTCATAAACACGAGCAGATTCTATGAAGAGATTACATTAATCGCGTGTTTGCAAAATGATCCCAATAGTTCACGCTTTCACAGAAGTCGACTGGAGGACAACGAATTCTGTGCACCCTGTATTCCTGCAAGGTGATCTGGTAGGATTGTCGACTTTGGACTTCGGAGTCGCAAGATATCGCACAGGTATGTGTCAATGGGGGCTACAATGCGGAGGTACAGTGTCTGGAATTGACAAGCAACTGCGCACTATACGGTGATGCCAAGGGTCTTACGTGGTTTCTCAGTTCCTCACAGTCTGATTTCCCCATCGATCAAGTTCCTCGAAGCGGAAGGACTTTTGCACGCGACGACTCCGATCGCAGCTTCGGCTTCTCGCTCAAACTCAGCAGCAGGCCATTGGCTCCGGCATATCGGAGAGAATGCCTAGCAAGACTTCTTTTTCCAATCAAGGCTTTCAAGCTTTTCAACAGCGGATGAGCACTTACTGACGTTTAGCTGTTCAGTTGTGTAGGACCTTGAACTTTCAAGGTCGGTTGCCTTTCCCATGGGGATTGACCCACATGAGACTTCTACGTCAACACGTTCATTCATAT
>QFEN01001089.1:12782-27828 GCA_003316125.1 Auricularia polytricha
GGGGAAATTGACCAATGAAGATAGTTTACAAAGGGTACTACTACTTATGGTGGGGTAACCAAGTATCACTACTCTGTACGGCGAACTGAGAATACTATTATCATAACCGTCATGACCGTCCACAAACTATGTAAAAGCACATTGCTAACGAACTAAGTACGGTGGATATAATGCACCACAAAGAGTCCGACGACATATTTACCAGAATAACGAATACGACTTGTAGCTGTCAACTTTTTCGACCAGCGGAAGTCAACATAACGTTAAAAATAAAAATGGCTACCATCATCTTGCACCTCTCGAGAAATACTCGTCATCTGAACGGAAAATTAACGGTGTCGGTCTTGGTCGCTCAAATGCTCCAGGAGCATGTACATCTTCGGGTAGTGGCCTTGGAACATTGAAATCCGGTGCTAGCTGTGGTCTTTGTGGAAGGCCAGTAAACCCTCTTGACGGCCGCACACCAGAACTGATGTTTAACGGCTGTACATGAGGAGGGGAAGTGATTGTCATGGACGGAAGTATCAGAGGTCGCATCCTACGTTGTGCTAGAGACACGACCGAGTCTAGGTCCAGATCTGAAGCTTCCCCCTCAGAATTGGGAACAGGTGATAGCCTCGTCTGCATTGAGAGTTGTGATCGCCTGCGTCTTGTGGAGAATGATGGCAATCTCAATAATCCTGCCGCTCCAAAAGTCGACGGAGCGAAAGGCGTTATGGGCAAATGGAGAGAACCTTCCCGAGATCCGTGGCTTTCAGCTACGCCAAGATTGAGCGAATTCTCTCCAGAATCATCCAAACACCTGTCTATCGTCGCGTTCCTGTGACCACGAGGAGTTGTTAAATCTGGGACAGATAGTTTAGAAATCACTCAGAAGATCCAAGAATGAAGACTTACCGCCTATGAAAGATGTAATCTCGTACTGCGTTCCGCCAGAGTTGAACCTAAAAGATCGCCCCGCATCCGCAGGCAACATCCTGCTGTCTTCCTGATAGGGAGAGTCTGACGTGAGGTCAGAACGAGGAGAACTAGGCATGTCTGTCAAAGCTGCTGGAATTCTTGGCAGGGGAAGCCCAAGAGTATCAGAAATCGAGTCCTGACCTAACCGAAGACGGGCCCGACGATCTTCCTTCAGTCGTAATTTAACAGCCGGTAAGGGTGCAGGAAGAGAAGGAGCCCGGGCGGCTAACCATGGCGGGGAGGGGAAGTTGCTCAAAGAGAAATCGGATAGTGTCCGCGCGCCCGTGGAGGATGACTGTCGCATTTGTTCAGTTTGGTTTGAATCCCTTCTTGATGATGAAGGGGAGCTTGGAGAAGTAGAGGTTGGAGAGGGGGAAACCGGAGAATTCGGAGAAAATAATCGCAGCGTTGCAATTGTTTTATCCAGCTCATTCTGCAGTTCTAGCAGTTCTTCAAGCGATCTGCTGGAGGAATGCCTGCTGGAAACTCGTGGAGGTTGAGGAGTAAAGCCCTTGATCGCGTAGATAGGTGAATCATGAGCTGGAGGATCTGGAGGGGCAGTCATGATAACGGCAGCTCCATTTTCATTAGAGGATGTTGCGGTCGCCGGAATAGTAATAAGAGACATCGTCTGCAACTTCAGAGGGAGAGGGCGGGTGTGTATGTCTGCACGGATTGTCTGCCAGATTTGTCCACTGCTCACTGAGCCGTTCCTAGACCTGGTGCCCGCTGATTGGACATCAAGCATGGATAGCCTCGAAGAACTAGGAACAGAATCATTCACGATGTCTCTCCATTCTGTGGATACCCTGTCTGTGATAGAAGCGACGGAAGTCATGCTCTGATCTCTGGCACTGCCTTGACCCATGTCAGGCGGTTCGAGAGCCCCCTTTCCGGCTTCGCCCTGGTCCCATAACTTGGCTCTCTCCTCATCTTGGTTCGACTGGCTATGGGACATGCGCCAAGAAGCCCAGGGCGCGCGGCTTACGTTGGCAAGGACAGAATGACGAGCGACATCAGTGTTTACACCCCTGCCTTGGTTTTCGGAACTGAAAAGTGTTGTTACTCTGGGTGTAGATACCGCTGGTGGGGACAGCCTGAATGTCGATTCACGGGGTTGCTCTGGCAACTTGACTTTCAACAATGCAGAATCCTCGGTTTTGAAAATAGCTAAAATCTTTTTGTGACGGAAAAAGTGGAGAATCATCATAAAGACGATCAAGATGTAGAGTTCTACTCCTTGAAGAAGTCGGCCAAGAATGGACTCTGTGAATGCGACTGCCAGACAAATCAGTTAAGCAATGCATGTATGAGCATTGAACCTACAACAAATCAAGTCTCCGATGGAAATGCCAATATTAAACATTAGCGCTACAATGGGAAACCCATATTCCCCGAAAGTGTGCGATCGGAGAATCGACGCAGTTGGCACTGTGTTTAATAGCATCTTGAGAAGAAGCAATATGGAGACTAGGACCTCAAGTGTAACATTTGCTGCATACGCCGGGCCATAACTGTGGTATCGTTGAAATACGCGCCAAATGATTTGCAAAGCAGTGATAGCAGAGATGGCGGCCAACAAAGCAAACTTTGCATATGATCCTGCAACACCCCACCGAGCCCAATTACCACTGTGGATGTTGGCCTGAGAGCTGAGTGAGAGAAAGTTGGTTCGACGACATCGATTCTGGAATGAAAGGGGCTGGGGTTCTCCGATAGGGGGCTCCGAGACGTACAGCCAATAAAAGAGTAAACGTAGGCCCAGGGACAGAGCGAGCAAAACTTCTCGTGTGGTTATTAATGGTTGTACGGTGACCTGGGTCAAGTCATGGATAAGGGTTTGTGTTAGGTCGATGACAGCAGCTGCAAATGAGAGCAACACCGAAAAGTAAAGGGAGACAATGGAGCTGAATTAAGCGTCAGTTCTGGATGGTCAAGAAAATACCGTGTCTGCTCACAGCGTGAACTGTCTAATAACGAGAAAGAATGCAGATGCTCCGAAAGTTAATATCCCGACTGATATGAAGGGAATGTCAGATAATATGAGTTCAATCTTCAAGTCCTTATCAACTTTGCGAATAACCTATAGGTCATTGGACTCACATCGCAGTTATTGTTGCTCGATGCTGCAGAAGAGATGAAGCTATATCCCAAGATGCACGTCGAGGATGCATTGGACATGGAAGCGGATATGACACAGAAAAGAATGGAATGGCGTGCGTGCCTTTGTAAAGGGAGGGTTGAGGCAAGCCTCTTCGCAGCTGATACCAGTGAACTAGGAGGACTGGTGTTAGACGAGAGAGAAAATTAAGAAGCGATGCAGTGAGTTGGTGTGAAATCAGCCGGCGGTGTACAAGCAAAGCTGGGCAAAGACTGATGATATCAAGCATCCAAAATGGCGCCTTCAGCCTAACAGCTCTTGAAGGGATATTGCTTAGGATGAGCACTGAAGGTCTTCGAAGGACATAAGGGGAACGAAAAATAAAGAGAAGGGATACAGGGTCTATTTTCTCGCTCCGATGGGTCGCAAATCCCCTGACGAAAAGGATTGATTTGCTTGACGACGGACGACATCGACAATAGCAACGAACGGATGGTGAGCAGATGGAACGCGGTCGTGAGTAACATGTAGTAACAAAGACAATCTGGGACCGTAACGTTCCAAAAAGGCTAATCAGGAAATTATGATCGATATCCGGTCGGCTCCCCAAACATTGAGGTACTACACTTTTTACCATTGACCTGGCACTTACTGTCACTTAGATTATTAGCAGAAGACCGAGATCACCGCTCGGGGTAGCATCGTATAACGAAGTCTTATCTATTCCTTGCGGACTACCAGCGCGACCGATCAGGGTTTCATCAACGATATCCAAGGACACCGTCTTGACACTGTCATACTTAAATAACTCTGCGGGCTCGTCGGGCTTCCCCACATCGACAGAGGTCTTGCAACAATGTTAATCCAAGAGAGATTAGCTGTCTTGAAAGAAAATTTGCTTCCTCCAATGGTCCATAGCAACGCGGAAAAGGAACGTAGACATCGACACGTTTCGCGTGAAAATCATGTTAGCAAGTGAAATCAGTGTATATCCACATGTACCGCCAAAAAATGTGTACAACTTATCAGCACGTTCTAGCTCTGTTTTATCAAACCAGCACTGCAGTTACGCAGCCATCAGCAGGAGCAGGACACGAGTTCTGCTGATCTGGTGCAACAACTCGAGATCGAGTTGCATCATTTGTTTGAGCACCGCTGTACTTACGGGTCCCGATACCCCACGAGTGACATGTGCGGAGGATAATTGGAGCAGCGGAAGAACCAAGGCTGAGGCCTGTGACCGGCGTCATCCTTGCTGAGAGTGGTTTGTGTGCACCACGTCTCTTGCACGCCGTGAGTGCTACTCCCAGGAGTTTTCCAGCCTGAATTCAAACCCAGAATCAACAGAACGCAGATTTGATCAAGGAATGTTCAATGCAAACTACATTTAACGTTTGACTGTGTACAGTAGTTCATCGTTGAAGCACTTTATCGATTGCATCTCTACTGTTAGGGCCCACAACCGAACAAAAGGGCCAGCTGTGCACATCTCAGATAAACCCCATCTGCTATTTTCATTTCTCCTTCCTGCTCAAAAACGGCAGGGCAAGCATACACGTCTCGCATCTAACGCAGGAGCTTCGGATAATGAGCGTATAAATGTCGTTTTTCTTGATGGGTCGGTCCAGAATTAAATTTATCAGACATGCTGGGCGAGACTCTGTACTAGGGGGCCAGCCATTACGCCGACTTAAGGCAGTAATGCTGAGGATTGTAGCATCGCAGACAGTATTGACTAATTATGTACATCGGTCTAGTAAGCTGACCGTGTGCTTACAGAGACGTGGTTTTCTTGCCGAGTCGCCTAGCGCCTTGGCCGCGCTCTCACTCCCCAACTTGGTTGATAAAGGATTTAAGCCACGAATTCAAAGTTTCTGACAACTCGTGGACAGTACAATGCACGCCCCCGGCGCATTCGGTGAGTTCTGCAAACGAGCATCGACGCAGCTAACGCGCTAGACATGCCGCCGCATGCAGATTTTAAGCCAACTCAGGAGAGCATACCCCCTTCAAATGTGAGCTACCAGCAGAAACCAGTGCTCGGTCTTGCCCCCAATGTACATCCTCTTGTAAGCTGTAATATATCAACAACACTCAGCGTCTCTTTACTCACAGGAAATCTTATTAGAACCCGTTCCCCTTCATACTTCGCGCCGCAGCCGTATACCCTGACAAACTTGCCATTGCTCATCCTGATGTGGAACATCCTGCGTATTATACCTATGCCGTTTGGTGGGGCTATTGTGTTTTGTCGAGAAACTAGTCTGACAGCAGCAACAGGGCTCAGCGCATTCAGAATATGGCGTATGCTCTCATACAAGCAGGCATCCGCCCGGGTGACCGTGTTGCAGTCATAACGCCCAACTGGTGAGTTCTACTGTATCACGAACTCGACGCGTTTCATACAGAAGCACGATAGCCCCTTAATTGCAGGTATAGCCTCCATTATGTTTTTGTTGCACCTGGCAATGATGAAATATTCTGCGTAGATGCTCACTTTGGCGTTCTCGCTGCTCGTGCTATCGTCACACCTGTAAACACCCGCCTCACACCCCCTGAAGTCTCATATATTCTGGAACACAGTGGATCTAAGCTTATCCTCATTGATCGTGACTTCACGCATCTCATTGGGAATACTAATATTCCTATCATTGTTTGCCATGACACAGGCAGAGAAGGGGACCCATACGAAAGCTTCCTTAGTGCAGGCAGAGTATTCAGTGCAGAAAAGGGGTGGGCTGGCTTAGACGTTGAGCCGGACGAGAACGCTGGTGCAGTGTTATGCTACACGTGAGTCACGACTCTGTTATGGAGCTTGAACAAGATATGAACACGTTTCTACAAGGTCGGGAACTACAGGTCGCGTAAGATTTGCCTGTGTTTCCAGGTTGAAGCAATTGCTCATTGTGCATAGCCGAAGGGAGTTCTTACTACGCTACGCGGTATGCTCTGTCAACTTATTCCACTTTGATTCGACTGACGCTGTCGTTCAACCAGGTTCTTACTTAGCAGCAATAGGGAATGTTGTTGAGGGACAGTGCGTGCCTCTGTCTTGCTGTATCCGTTTGCCAGACTCACCAGTGGGATTTACAGGATAAATCGTGAGTCGATGTACCTGTGGTAAGTTTCATATAATTGCACGAACAGCCGAGACGACAAGAGAATGCAGGATTCTTCCAATGTTCCATGCAGGTGGTTGGACGTATCCATGGGCAAACGTATTCGCATGCGCGACACAGGTGTGCAAAATATGACGTGGTGCTTACAACTACAGACCATCTTATCTTTGTGAATCCAGATAATCATGCGCTCTGTTGATTACCCACTTATCTGGAAGCACTTCCTGAATTCTGGGGTCACTCACTATTGTGGTGCACCGACTGTTCAGGTTTGCGCGTCGCACAGGGACTTGAGTTGGTCTGATAAGTGTCGATAGATCGGAATTGTGAACGACCCCGCTGCTAGACCTCTCCCTCGTACTATATCCGCGGTTATTGCAGGGGCTGCACCCACTGCTCACCTCATCAGCCAACTCGAGCAAAAGGGAATCAAGCCTGTGCATGTATATGGTCTGACGTAAGTCCAGCGTAGCGTTTAACTTATTCCTAAGCTGATTTGTTCTTCCATCATCACTAGTGAGGTAGGTGTTTCGGCGTCGTTTAGGGAAGTGGCAAGCCTGAACGTGCTCCTCCAAGACGTACGGACCCTTTACACGCTGCTATGACCAACCTCACTGGAAGGCGCTCACTTTGGAGCAACGTGCAAAATTGATGGCCCGACAAGGTCAAAGTTTCGCCACCGCACAAGAGGCACGCGTAGTGTATCCTCTGCGAAATGAAACCGACGAAGAACTCCGTGACGTCCCAAAAGACGGACACACAGTGGGCGAGGTTATCATGCGCGGAAACATTGTCATGAAGGAGGTATGTTTCTCACCATCCGTGTCAAAGTCTCGCACCCATGCTAGTCATTGTTTAGTATTTCCGCGACCCAGAAGCCACACGCAAGGCTTTCCAGGGAGGCCACTTCCACTCGGGTGATTTAGCCGTCTGGCACCCTGATGGTGTCATACAAGTCGTTGACCGAAGCAAGGACCTGATCATTTCTGGAGGCGAGGTGAATATACATCCATGCAGTGATTCAATTGGCTAACCCGAAGACTGCAGAACGCATCAAGCTTGGCCATAGAACTAGGTACTTTTCCGTTCGAATGACTACTATATTATGGATCCTGAACGAGTTACGCAGAGCTTTCGAGTCATCCTCATGTTTTAGAGGCGTCTGTCGTCGCCCGCCCGCACCCCAAGTGGGGTGAACGACCCATGGCTTTCGTCCTTCTTCGTCCAGAGCATGCCTCCAAGTGGACGGACAACCATCACGGTTTCGCTACTGAGCTGATCCGCCACGCTCGGTCACTTTTGCCAGGCTTTGCGTGCCCAGAATGGGTGCAAATAGTGGACGAATTACCCGTCAGTCACATGCGTAACATCCACATCCCGCTAGGTGCTCATAGGACTTACAGAAAACATCTACTGGGAAGATCCTCAAGACGAACCTTCGCAAGATCGTTGCTAAATTGTGATCTTGGAGTGATCTAATAGTGTTAATTGCGAGGGATCATTAATAGGAATCTGTACATTCTTATGCTCGATTTGCCAAATAAAAGGGTATGCGTAAGTGATAAAACAACAACTGGGTGGAAATGTCGCAAGAAGATCTGGGCATGATAAATTCAAATGGTCACGACAAATCGGGACACAGTCGCAATATCCGGAATGCACCAGTATTGCGTTCGCATAGGTAAACCTCATCTCCCTGACGCCCAAGAAAGAGCACCTCGTCTGTGCTCTCAGTGTCCCCATCTCCCGTACTATTGAACTCCGCTTTTGAGGGAGATTTCCCAGCCGTATAGCTTGGCTTCTTCCCAAGATAGCCCGATCCTTTGGTCTTTGACGACAGGGCCGCAGCACCTGATGTGGAGGTACCAATAGGAGTGCCTATCTTCCAAACGAATGGTCCACGTCTATTGATATTCGATGGCGGCGGTGCGAATTGGGGCAGCAAGGTGCGCGACTCATCCGCAGGTTTGAGTAATGCGTCACCGAAATCCATTGCTTCCACGCCCCCTTGGCGCATAGCCACAAGGACAGAGCGGTCTCTGACGTCAAAAGCCTCGACACGTTTCACATCTCCCATGCGGGGAATCATTTTCGAGTCGTCATCATTGTCTGTGCTCCAGATAAAGCGGCCTTTGAGAACAGCCCGACCGCGAGCGTCGACTATGGACGTGCTGTGCCCGCCACGCGAAGAGAAAAACAATGCAGGCGGGCCAAAATGTCGAGGCTGGACGAGAAGAGATATTGGGGCTAAAAGAGGTTTGGCAGCATCCAATGCAGGAGGGGCGTGCTGGGCCGCCGATGGCGGAGTTGCTGATCGGAATGGATGGGAAGGATCAACACACTGCTGTCTCAAATCCTTGAGCAACATAAACTCTTTGTCATCCTCTTTGCGAACTGGTAGATCTGGTGGAAGCAACCCATCCTTGTACCATGCTTGCATAAGGCTTGCTTTCCAGAGCCCTGACTTCTGATTGAGCAAAGTGTTTCAAAAAGTGATGTTTCAACATACCGTGGACAACCCCTTTCGGATCGCGGTAAAACCATCTGGAAGGCGGTGCCGGTGCTGGCATGGGTAGGCCAGGAGGTGAAAATTGGATGGATGCTAGGTCAACATTGGCATTACCTTGAGCATCGGGTTCATGCTCAGCGCGATAGTCAAGGAACTCGGGGTATGTCGGTGGAATGATGTAGTCATCAGCGATGGTAGCCAAAGGCAACTTCGGCGCATAGGACAACTGTTGGAAGGTGGTATATGGTCCAAGGGGAGCGGAAGCTAGTGCTACAAGCTCTTCAGCATGTGCAAGAGCAGATCCAGGGGCACTGCCAGTTGGTGTGTGCGATTGAGATAGTGGCGCATCTGGGAGATTAGTATTGGAATTATTCCTAGACGGATCCTCGCCGGATGGTAATGAAAGTCGACCGCTAATACTGATGTTGGTATCTTCGTCATCCTGCGCAGGCGGGTCTGTGTCAAAGACATCTGGCTGACCCGAGCGTATTTCCCGAACTCTTCGCCGAGCTGCACGTCGCTCGGCGCGACCAATTCGGACCTCACGAACTCTTACTGTGGCAGGTTCCAACCCAAATACGTTCTGAGAAAAAACGAGAAAAACTTCGACAAGGTCATCACCCTGCAGTTGGAGTTCCAAAGAACGCGGTGAATCGGGAAGAATGAAGGTGCGAGAAAGACCCAAAGCTGTTCGATACGTTCCGGCAAAAAGCTCGACCTTTTCGCCATTATCTCCACAGAGTATAGCAAGGAAGCTGTCCAAGGTCTCAATAAATTTCCAGACCTTGCGAAACTCTTGAATACTCACCTCTTTTTTGGCGTCTCCACAGCCTTGATGATAAGAGAACCTTTCGTACCCGGTAGCTTCACGTAGTCTAGCTTTGGTGGAGGTAGTGGTGTTGTAGGAGTCTGTGATCCATTCCTCCTTTCAGGTTCTGTGAGTACCAGGGCTGGAGGCCGCTCGTCAGACCTCCTGGAACTGAATGCATTACTTATAATGCGAGGAAGAAGGCGGGAGTGGGAAGGGGTTATCGGGCGTAGAGGGGCAGTGGGTAAAGGTGGTCGGTTGACGGCAGGAGAGATGCTATGTCCCCCTGACGTCGAAGGGCGAGGAGCAAGTTGAGGAGGTTCTGAGGGACGTGAACGTGTTGAAGCTGAACGTGTCAGAGTCAAAGGTCTTTCTTCGACCTCGGGTATGGGCATTGTCGGGTATGTTGGAGATGTGGGGGATCCCAGGGGAGTATCGTACATAACAGGGACATTAGGGCGGGGGGCATCGGCTGAACCACTGCCGTTGAAGATACCGGCCAATACTGACCACCTCCTTCTCCGCCTTTCAGGACGACTCGCGATGCTCGGGCGGCCCAGCGAAGAGCGACCATCCTGCAATGAAGGACTGAGCGGCACTTCATCATCTGTAACTGATGGAGTTGCCCCAATCATGATAGGAGCTTGTGGTCTCGTTGTCCCGGCTGGTGGGAGGTCAGGGACTCTACTCTCCAAAAGGGCCTGAACAAGCGTTATACGGTCGATTGTACCAGTCGCACCATCGTCATCGTCATCATCTAGATCGATGTCTGGAACAGAAGATCTTTGAGGTGGCTCGTCAGCGGAAGCCGGCGTTGGAGGTGTTGTACGGATATTAGGTGGCGAGCTCTGCAATGCTTGACGAATGGTTAACAGGGTTGGCGATGGTTCAGGGGGTTGAGCTAGTATTGTATTCGATTGCGCCAGAGTCAGATCTAAATTCGCGGGACGGTTCCTTCGACTAGAATATGTGGCTTGACTGCGCACAGGAAGTGACGTAGAACCATTTTCTACTGTATCGCTATTTCGGAGTGGGGGGATGGCGCTAGTGCGTTCATCCAAAGCTTGACTACCGCTTGCACCTGCGGTTAGCATATCGATGGCCTCGTCGTCGCTTGCCTCAAGCCAATCTGCATTCTTGGACATTGGGATTTCCTGCTCTGTACCGGAACCCAAATTGGGTAGGGATGGGACGGGGGGAACGACCACGTGAGAAAGGGACGAACGACGGGACCTTGAGAGATTTATCGAAATGGTAGATGCTTGTGCCTGCAATCGGGGTCGAGTGGTTTCGGTTATTGCAGAATAAGGTGGGGGCTGGTCGACTGGCTGGCGGGGCGTTACAGGTTGGAGTGTGGGCGGCCTGGGCAATTTCTGCGTCACGGCTGTCGTGAATGACGACTTCCTAGAGACCTTTTCCGTCTTGGAGACCTGGGCTGCGCGTGTTAATGACGTGAACTTCGCCTCCGTTGGATCACGTTGATCTACACTGGAATTGCCAGATCCCACCCTCTTTGACTCCTCCCTCCTGGATCTTTCACGTTCTCTCCGAGTCTCGACCTCCATTCGCCACTCTACGGCTTTTTTGACCTCCTCTAGAGCATAAACACGAACGCCATCTCGTCTGCCTGCTATGGCTACTAATACACCGCGATGTTCCATGACCACCACGCTCTTAAAGCTGACCCTGCGCACCAGTGCGTAAGGATGAGCGGCTGGGGGAGATATGAGAGGAAGGACATCAAGTCCTTGGGCATGACATAGGAGAAGATAGTGGGGTGCCATGAAAGTTCCACTGGTAGGAGGAGTAGTAAAGTGTGAAGGGGATAGGTCTTCTGTAACGACTGATAGGGAGAGACCGAGCTCTCTCAGAGTTGGAGGGGCAAGTGAAGGTGGAGGGGTAAGGGGTCTTGCAGGAGTAGGGGATGGAGATCTGGAGATAGAATCGGACTGAACCGGGTCGGCTGACTGCGGTCTGTCGTCTCGGGCAGATGTTCGTGAAGAAGATGGGGTAATGGTGTCCCTTCGATGTATTAAATTTGACCAAAAGCCAGAGAGACGATTGGAGGGGCGTGTCTAATAGAAGGCATTCGACTCGCAGAGCAGAGGTAAAAGTGATGATTGAAACTCACATCCATGACAGACCTGCGGTTGTTTCGGATTGAGGTCGATCTTTCAACGAGCCTATTGCTGGGTTCCGGAGACTGGTCTGTGGATATGGTAGTGGGCATTTGAACTGAGGGAGTCTGAGCAGCTACGACGGGCAAGCTTTGAATGCTTGCATCATCAGAGGGTTCTTGAGGATTCGTAGGAAGAGAAGCTGTGTCCGTTGGAGGTTGAATGACCGGTGCAGTACTAGTAGTGGTCTTCGGAGTAGCGTCAACGACTTTTACTATGGCAGCGACGGTTAAATCTTGAGGATTTGGATTCATGTGGACGATATTATCCTGGCCGTCGTCGACAATGAGTACTGGGGCATCGCTGCACTGGTCGTGAGCTTCGTCCAGCATGAAGGGAAGAGCGACAGAGCGCAGATTCCTTTCTGCCAGCGAGGTGAGACTATAAGAAGCCTTGAGCCCGTTTACCGTGACTTAAAGTCTCAGCGGCCGAGACTGATTTATCCCACGCCACGTCAGTGTGAATGACTTTTAAATATTTTTACACTGACATCCGACGGTGATCCTTTACTTCGCGGCCGCAGTGTCAGGCGTCAGGACTATTCAGTGCTTTAACGTTAACGGTATGCTTCGTCTGCGCCATTTCGCTCGTCCAGCGTTTCGCGCTCGTAGATGGGCTCATAATATTCCTTCGTTTTCTCATCTAAACTCAGTCAGCGAAGAGGATCTTGCACACTTCTCCAGTATCCTCGCACCCACGTCCATACTATCAACTTTGCCATCAATCTCCACCCCCGCAGATGATCTTGCTCCCTACAATGTTGACTGGATGGGAAAGTACCACGGACAAGCAAACTCCGTCCTTCGCCCCCGCACAACACAACAAGTCAGCGAAATAGTCAAGTATTGTGCTCAACGTAGAATTGGAATTGTCCCCCAAGGTGGTAATACTGGCCTGGTCGGTGGTGGTATCTCCCTACAGAAGGAAATTGTTCTCAGCTTGGGCGCAATGAACAATGTCCGGTCTTTTGACCCTGTCTCCGGTATTTAGTCTGTACCTCATTACAATGCTACCCTATATTTCATTTCAGGTATTCTCGTCGCCGATGCTGGGTGCATTCTCCAATCTCTGAGTGAATATATTGCTCCTCACAATCACATCATGCCCCTTGATCTCGGTGCAAAGGGAAGGTGTGTAGAGCTGCACTACATATCCAGTAATTTAACTCAACGGACTCTTCTCAAGTTGTCAAATCGGTGGTAATATATCCACAAACGCAGGCGGTCTCCGACTCTTACGTTACGGTTCACTGCATGGCACCGTCCTCGGATTGGAAGTAGTTCTACCAGACGGTACAATCTTGAACCAGTTGTCAACCCTGCGAAAGGATAACACTGGTAATAAAGTTCCACCCAGGATTTAAGCTCTCCGGCTGAACTTCTGATAGGTTACGACCTCAAGCAACTCTTCATTGGCGGAGAGGGTACACTCGGTATCGTTACCGGGGTCTCCATCCTCACACCTCCTGCACCCCAGGCCACCAATAACATTTTCTTGGCATTACCACGCTTCGACAATGTTTTACCACTCTTCCAGATCGTGAAACGTCAACTTGGAGAAATCATGTCTGCTTTCGAGTACATTGACCGCACCGCTTACGATATGGGTTTGCAGCATGGCCTTGGCCCCTTGCTCAGCGCAGATGAAGTTGGCGATTCACAATGTTTTGTACTCGTCGAAACCAGCGGTGGGAACCAGGATCACGATTTAGAAGTGTGTCATTTTTCCTTGTGGCCGGCGTGTGAACTAATCATTTGCAATTCAGAAACTCAATAATCTTCTAGAGAATTTGCTAACTGCCGATGAACCCCTGATAAACACCGGTGTTCTTTCCCAGTCACCCACTCAATTTAACTCGATATGGGCTCTGCGTGAAGGCTTGACTGAGTGTGTTCAGAAGGAAGGCAAACCATACAAGTATGATGTTTCTGTCCCCCTTGCCGACTTCCAAAAAGTCGTCGATGCTGTTCGGGAGCGCATGATCTCGAAAGGGCTCTACGGAGACCACGCAATTTCTAAAGTCATGGGATACGGCCATGTCGGTGACGGTACTCCCATCTCACGAATCCATCTCAAGGACTTAGTGCTCATACCTTCGTAGGAAACTTGCATCTGAACGTCATCGCCAAGCATGGATACCGCCCAGAGCTTGAGGAAGCTCTTGAGCCTTTCATTTATGAAATTGTCGGTGCGTATCACTTCTTCCAGACATTCATCCGTGCCGCTGTTGACAAGCATCTGGGTTCAGCCGCCCGTGCGGGCTCGGTGTCTGCGGAGCATGGCATTGGATCGATGAAGAGGGATGCGTTGCATTACTCCAAGAGCGATGTCAGCATTGACTGGATGAGAAAGATCAAGCAGGTCTTTGATCCATTGAATATCATGAACCCAGGCAAGGTTCTTCCATAGAGCTGGTTTATATCACGGCGCGTGGCTCAGTGGCTTCATCGCTGAACGCATCACACAATTACCTACCACGGGCTTCCCGATGATGATGATGATGATCAGTAGTTCGAGTAGACGTCGTTATGCATTTACTAGAGTATATAAAGTCGCAATGGATCTTTCAAGCAAGTACTTCTTCCCGCATTTTGAATTGACAACCGCTTTCAATTATAACAGTCACCTTAAATGAACACTATTAACCTCCCAAACGGGAGTACAACTCATCGGACCGTTATTATTAATACTAACGGCATCCATGTAGGTTACTAGCGGTCACGAGGAGTCAGACCCATACGCCCCATCTCACACTAATCGTCCTCTTGAAGAACCCCTGGAATTTGGAGGAGGTCAAACAGCAGCAGATCCTCGGAGTTGGCGTGACGTGGGGAGCTCCCGGACCGGATCTGACGAAGGCAAGAACTTTGATAAGCTATGTTTGGCTAACGTTGTTGGCGGCCATAAAACCTATCTCACGTCACCCAGTTGTGACAGGCAGCTGCCAAACCCAAATGCATCACGGGAGGCGATATGGATCCCTGGTTCCCGTCGTCGGGTGGCCATGGGCGTTATGTGTGGTACCGTGCTGCAGCCCAGTGGTCGAACATCCAGTTTTGCATAATCGTCATCTGTCGATGCTCTCCGATGAAAACATTTCGTTGCGTACGAGCGAACTCCATGCCCTAATCAGAACTGCACTGCGAGGTAAAGTAGTGTATAATGTCATATCATTATGTGCTCGCTTCTTCAAAAGTGGTCAAGGTAACCACCGTCTAAAGCAGCAGGAGGACAGCGATACGGAAGGGATTTATATTAGAATAGTATGTATCGCTATTTGTGGGCTGTTAGCTGGAAGTACACATCATTCTGCAAAGGCTGCATAGGAATTCGCAGGGAAATTCTTCGTTCTACCTCGCTCGCTCCCCCTAC
>QFEN01001092.1:0-17510 GCA_003316125.1 Auricularia polytricha
CTACGTAGGCATGATTTATCACTGGTATTTGTGGACCGCTGTTGATCCTACTCTTGGCCGCGGGTCTCTGCAGCGCTCTAGGTTTTCTGCTTATCTTTATATAGGTCTCACCGCGTGATGCGCCTCCTTGGTCTTCAGGTGTGCTAACCACTGGGTGGTGCCTTCCTGCGTTGTTGTTGTGGAAGAAGAGATAAGTGTTAACATGATATCTGGTCTTCCTCCTACAACAGCAATTTCGAGGTCGTAGTGTAATTGCTTGGAGTAAACAAATATTCTTGGCCGCTTAGCAACGCACATCTGCCAGTGGGAGGTCTGGCACAAGGTCCCTGTGTAGAGTTCCTGAGTGACTACTATATTCGATTCAAATTGGACGCTCATTTTAAATTCCGCATCGCGCAATGACAGTGTTTCAAAATGGCTGAGCGTTGTCCCATCCTCGAGTTAAAATTCCCTAGATACGAGGAACGTCCTGAAGATTGTCATCGTCATTTTCACGAATTGAAAACGTGGTGCTACGTATGTGACCTGCGCACCTCAGTTCCGAAGGATCTCCAAAACTTCTACTGCACCTTCGACCGTAAAGTACACCGTCGCAGTCGAACATCCAGGCGTCGTACAAGTTTGACATTTCAAGTTGTCAATTAGGCGATAGCATTCTGGAGGTGGATGTCATGATAGCATGTCACAGGCTTCCGCTGTGGTGCGGGTAGTGGCGCCGCTGGGAATCGAGAGTCGATACCTATGATTGCCTTTCGACCAGTCCTCATCATGATTTTGCCAAATGTCATATCAATTTACAAGCACTACTTCTTATCTCAGACGACAATGCAAGCCACGATGGCCCAACTCGAGCCTGAGACTGGGGGCCGTCTTAGACGTTCACAACAAAACAGACATACCGCCTGTTCTTCAAGTCTTACGGTATGTCGAAATCCAACCCGCCAGCGGTACCTTGTCTTTATCGTGGTATCATTCGTGCAACGCTTTTTTTAGTCTCCCTCTGTGAACACCTTGGAAAAATCAATTGCAAGCGACTCTACATATCGCTCAAATGTTGGAAAAAAGTGCGCGACCTTATCTTCATTCGAATATTTTCCCCTCCTCAACCACAATATGGACGTGCACAGCGATGACACCGAGAAGAAGATCGACAGCTTTGAGGCTAATAAGGATCTTGACCCTGTTTTAATAGACCCCTCTGAGGAGTCGAGCTTGCATCGCGGTTTGAAAGCGAGACAGATATCTATGATAACAATATTGCAAACCTTCATGACGTACTTTCCAACACTAACTAAAACTCTTTCGCTCTCTTTAGCTAGGAGGTTCGCTGGGCACAGGTCCCATCATTGGTTCAGGCACCGCCCTCGTCAGAGGGGGTCCACTGGGTCTGCCGCCAATCCGATTCTGTTGCAGGCTCATCGTGCCGTTAGCCAAGGGCAAGTCAGGTGCTCGCTTGTCGAGTGCCCGTAGCTTCATCGACTGCCCTTGAATGCTCTCGAGGTCTATATGGAGGTATCATTTGATGTCAGGGAGTGCGGTCAGTACTCGGGATCCTGAGGGGCGACATGACATATATCAGCCTTGTCCCATGTCAAAACTGATGACGTACCTTGGAAGATCAGATGCTTGGTAGGCACAAGATTCGATGCTAGCCAAAGATTAAACGGGGTGACCGACGATGCGTTGACGCCAAGCTGACCAGTTTCGAATTGTGTACTGAGCGGTCCTATTCTCTCTTTCACTTCCAACGACGCTGACTCCTCACTAGCAGGCTTACACACATTGCCCCCATTTCTGGGTTCTGGGTTCGCTCTGAACTCTGCCATCGGCATCCCTTACAACCAGACGGTTACTCCTGAGTCCTTCTTGATTGTGTGGCTCGAACTGTGGGCGCAGAAACGCACCCTTGGATACAGCACGTAGCATGAAATAAAGGGCAATGGAACGCGGGAATACATTTAAAATAATTGTTGGGAGGGGTCACGGCGGTTTATTGTGCATAAGGTAAACCCACGTTCAAGTTAATTGATCGGAAACTTGGCACGTATTCAAGGCAGTCTCCGGAAGAGGCCAAGCTTAAGACGTTCTTACAGATCAGTCGTTGAAACATAACCTTGTTTGAACTTCTGCTTCGTCGAATGCCAGTCTACTGGCTTTATCAATCCTCACTGGATTATCTGCATGAACATTTGAACACTGGACTGGTGTGGAGTTACATAGAATGGAGTCTATATATCGACTAAGAACGCGCACAGTTTGTCAGCTGTACAGCACCAGTTACCGAGTATACAAACAACGTATGAACCAAGAAATGCTACATGTAATTAAAAGGAGTCCGCTTGACGCTTAGTGTTGCTGCAGCTACTAAGTGGCGCGCTCTGTAACCCCGTCGGCCTCCCGATCATCAAGGTAAATGGTAGGCGTCCAGTACGCCTGACGATTGGTGTTGTCGCTGCTGGTTCCCTCAGTGACTAAGTCCAACGAGTCAACATTGTTGGCACCCGCCGATTGACGCTTCTTGAAGTCGCTGGCAATACCCTGGGAGTTGTCGCTGCCAGTGCCCTGTACGTCCCCGCGGGGTGTTTCCTGGGATTTCTCACTGTCAAGACGTCAGTATTAATCGCACTCAACACGCTGCATTGGCAGGATAACTGACTAGGAGTATGGGATCACGCCAATGATGATGTCGTCGTCACGTTTGGAAGTGACCTGTGGGTGACTATAAATGCATTCAGTGGGTCTGCTCGGTGGCTGTCTGAGAATGACATACGAGTTTGGAGCAGGAGCAGCAAGACCAGGAACAGTCGACGCAACGATAGCAAGAGCAATGAGGGCAGCAAAGTGCATGATGGTCGATGAATAAAACTTTGAAAACAAGAGGTGGGACACGATGTGAAAACGCGATGCTCAAAGTTAGATGAGAGTGTACGAAGATTTTCAAACTTGGGTGACTGAGGAGTTAGCAGATGAGGTGCATGCCTTTTTAAACATGAGAAGATTGTGGGCGACGCACCATGTTGAGCCTTGTTCCGCAGGTTGTACACATTACAGTGGTTGGATATACTCCTTGAAACACACCTGTCATGGTGCTATGTTGATACGTCTGTCGCCTGCTGCATTCTAGAAGGACGATATATATAAGGGGTCGGATAAACAGACGTGAATGACAGTTGGAACTTCGAAGACCATAGATGACCCTAACCAAAAGCAAAGACCATCATTGTTTTTCCAAACAGTTCAGCGTATCTCATAGTATAGTTCGGTATTGCTTACCGTGCAGAATGTTCGTAGTCGACTTCAAATAATCGAATGGGATCGGAAGACATGCCGCGCATCATGATATAAGGGGTTGGTGAGACAATGGCTCTCCATTATACTTCAATGCATATTACTCTGCATCTCAGATCTTTTGCGAGCGCTGCCCTCCCGGCACTACACAGGCATGAGTTATCACTGGTATTTGTGGACCGCTGTTGATCCTACTCTTGGCCGCGGGTCTCTGCAGCGCTCTAGGTTTTCTGCTTATATTTATATAGGTCTCGTGTAATGCGCCTCCTTGGTCTTCAGGTGTGCTAACCACTGGGCGGTGCCTTCCTGCTTTGTTGTTGTGGAAGAAGAGATAAGTGTTAACATGATGTCTGGTCTTCCTCCTACAACAGCAGTTTCGAGGTCGTAGTGTAATTGCTTGGAGTAAACAAACATTCTTGGCCGCTTATAAACGCACATCCCCAGCTGGGATATCTGGCACAAGATCCTCGTGTAGAGTGCCGGACTCCCTGAGTGACCAGAGGCTTGAGTACTATATTCCATTCAAATTGGAGGCTCATTTTATATTCGGTGTCGTGCAATGACCCGGCGTTTCAGATGACTGAGCATTGTCCAAGCACGTAGTATTGCCCATCCTCGAGTTAAAATTCCCTTGATATCATACGAGGAATGTCCTAAATATCGTCATTGTCATGTTTCACGGTTGAAAACGTAGTATGTGACCTGCGCACCTCGCTTCCGAAGGATCTCCAAAACTTCTACTGCGCCTTCGACCATAAAGTACATCGTCGCAGTCGAACATCCAGGTGTCGTACAAGTTTGTCATTTGTCAATTAGATGATAGCATTCTGGAGGTGGATGCCAGGATAGCGTGTCACGGGCTTCCGCTGTGGTGCGGGTGGGTAGTGGCGCCGCTGGGAAACGAGAGTCAATACTATGATTGCCTTTTTGAGAACGACCAGTCCTCATCATGGTTTTGCCAAATGTCATATCAATTTACAAGCGCTATTTCTCGTTTCAGACGACAATGCGAGCCATGATGATCCAACTCGAGCCTATGAGACTGGGGGCCGTCTTAGGCCTTCAAAAAAGAACAGATATACCGCCTGTTCTCTAATACACCACAAGTCTTGCGGTATGTTAAAAAATTCAGTCCGCTAGCGGCACCTTGTCTTTATCATGATATGATTCATACAACGCTTTTTTTAGTCTTTCTCTGTGAACACCTTGGCAAAATCAATTGCAAGCGACTCTACATGTCGCTCAAATGTTAGAAAAAACTACGCGACCTTATCTTCATTCGAATCCTTTCCCCTCCTCAACCACAATATGGACGTGCACGGCGATGACACTGAGAAGAAGATCGATAGCTTCGAGGCTAATAAGGATCTTGACCCCATTTTAGTGGACCCCTCTGAGGAGTTGAGCTTGCATCGCGGTTTGAAAGCGAGACAGATATCTATGATAACGGTATTGCAATCCTTCATGACGTGCTTTCCGACACTGACTAAAACTCTTCCGCTCTCCCTAGCTAGGAGGCTCGCTGGGTACAGGTCTCATTATTGGTTCTGGCACCGCCCTCGTCAGAGGGGGTCCACTGGGTCTCTGGTTCGGGTACTCCTTCATGGGCTTGGTCTGTTACTTCGTCATGATCTCCCTAGGAGAAATGGGTGCATATCTCCCTCATAAGAAGGGTTTTGCAGGCTATGCGACTCGTTATGTTGATCCTGCTTTTGGCTTCGCCCTTGGATGGAATTATGTGTTCAAGTACTTTATTCAGACCACGAACAACGTTAATGCGGCGGGCGCCGTGGTGCAGTATTGGACTTTAAGTGTACCGATTGAAGCTTGGATGGGTGCGTATATATTATGACCATTCAATTACGCAGATGACCTGATTCTGGTCTTAGTGATTTACATTGCGTTGAGTATGGCTTCTGTCCCACCGGATAGTACTAGCCCCAGCTAACACGCCTTACATCAGTCTTCCTCATCAACTTGTTAGGCATTCGCGTCTTTGGCGAATTCGAATTCTGGTTCTGCAGCATCAAAGTCGTCGCTTTAGTCGGTCTCATCTTGATGGGACTCATCATCGACCTCGGCGGTAATCCCCAACACGATCGTATTGGCTTCAGATACTGGAGAGCACCCTACGGACCCCTCCGTGAATATCTTCTTGCTGAAGTACACGACTCTCGCGTCGCTCAGTTTCTCGGGTTCTGGAGCAACCTTACCACAGCTTTGTTTTCGTACATCGGCACAGAGTTGATTGGCGTGACCGTCGGCGAAACTGAAAATCCGAGGAGAAATGTGCCAAGGGCTATTCGTAGGATGTTCTTTCGTATTTTGGTGTTTTATGTGGGCGGTACTTTCGTCATTAGCTTGACGGTACCGAGTAATAGCAGCGTACGTGGCATCATATGCGGAAGGGGCTGTCTGTGACTTTGCTGTAGGCACTTTTTGTGGCTAGTAAATCTCCGGCTGGTGCTGCTGCATCACCATTCGTCGTAGGTATGTGCTTTGTCCCTATCTATGGGCCAAACGATACTAATGTCCCATTGATTAGCGACTACCATTGTCGGCATCAAGGTCCTGAACCATGTCATCAACGCTGTGGTGTTGATCTTTGTACTCAGTGCGTCGAACTCAGACCTCTATATCGGCTCTAGGACACTCTACGGCCTCGCTGTGGAACGCAAGGCGCCCCGCATATTCGCCAAGGTCAACCGCGCTGGAGTTCCTTGGCCCTCGCTCATTCTGAATACTCTGGTCTGTTTCTTGACATTTCTCAATGCAACCTCGTCGAGTTCCGTTGGTAATGAATGAATAACATCTGTTCATTGCTTATAAATGTTGATCTTGTTGTTCGATAGCGTTCGGCTGGTTTGCAAGCCTTATTGCAAGCTTTGGCGCTATTACGTGGATGTGTATATCTTATACGCATATGTATGTTGCTCGTGCTGAGCGCGTTATCTCTGATGCAACTTTTTTTCAGCGCCTTCATGCGCGCGTTGAAAGCACAAGGAATAGATCGAAACACTCTCCCTTACAAGGCACCCTTCCAGCCATATGCGTCATGGTTTGCCTTGATTTTCACAGGCATCGTGCTCTTTTTCAACGGTAGTACTTATCTGAGCATATCTAGAACTTGCGCTAAAGACACTAAACAGGTTTTAGCGCTTTTCTGCCCTTCGCATCGTCTTCATTCATCACGTCAGTGGCGACGGTGATCACGATTTTCCGGAGTACTAATTACAATCCAGATCTTACATCGCCATTCCAATTTTTATCTTGCTGTGGGGCGGATACAAGTTTTACTTCCGCACTTCGACAATCCCCGCTAGCGAGGCCGATCTCATTACCGGAAAACGTGAAATTGATGAAGAAGAAGAACGTTTCCTAGCTCGGGAAAAGCTCAAAGGTCCACGTTCTGGATTGCAGAAAATTTGGGATGGTCTCTAACCAATCTACCACTGAAACAGCAAGTCCTCCCCAGCTCTCAAAATGACTTCGAAATTATAACAAAGTTCTCGCCTCCAGGTTATTTACATCCTGAAGCCTCAAATTAGTGCACATTTGGGCATCACGAGTCACGTATTTGCTCGGGTTTGAATTGAGTGCGAGATAAGATACAACCTACTTTTGAACGTTAAGGTTCGCGCGGCATTTGATGTCGTTCAGGGACTCATAATGAGGTCCTTTCAATCTATGTCGCGAAGGGCGGTTCGCGCGCGGGAAAAAGTCATTGGCTCAACCCCGGGGCTCTGCAGATTTCCGGCCTGAAACGCGGGACAGGGAGATAATGAAATGGATGCGAGACTTCTTTCTTCCAATCACGCGTCGTGAAGGTGCCACATGGCCCCATCCGCATCAATCTTTACTACCAAGTTGGGTATTTGGGCGCCCAAACGGCGTTTCCTTGGCCGCTCTTGGACATGTGGCGCCGGATGCCGCTGCCAATCGATGAACTTTGTGAGTGATTCATTCTGATCGCCCTTGATATCCCTTCCTTGGATTTGGGACGTGCATACAGCTAAGTGCATACATGGCATGAAACAGGAGTAAAGAGCATACACGTGGTTATCATAAAGTTCCTAGTAAGCGGAGCGCCTGAATGAGCGAATAAGTAACGCCGTTCTGTTTGTTTGGGACCTCCTTTTTCGTAGCCTCCAAGGTCATGGGGCGCCTCCGAACCTGGGTTATTCATAGAGAACCGTTCGCGGCGCCTAGGTTTGTTTGCGTCTTTGCCCAAAATCGACTATTGTTTACGGCGGTACAGAGTACGGTGCAAATCGAAGGTGTCCAGGTAGAGCCGATCCTCGACTTCTTTTCTGATAACGTCTTCAATTTGTTCCATGAAAACTTTGTTTTGGCCAAGGCAGATGTAAACCACGGAAGACATAAGGCTACGATCTTCGGCGGATAAAGCCATTCCGATACCCCTCTCGTGATTCAGGAAGTCGGAAGGATATTTAGCTTCGCGGGCGCATCGGTATGCGGGCGAAAACTCGTAGTCTTCCATGATCTCCGGGGACCAGGTCGTAAGCCCATGCATGGAAATCTGATCGAGCAATTTTTGATTCAGCGCGGCAGCGTCAATACCATTCAACTGCTTCAATTCATCCCACTGAAAGGCATCGGCTGGAAGTCAGCAATTTCCGAACGGCGGGAGCGAATTGCGAAGTAGACATCTTACATCCCGAATATCAGCGACTAGCAGAGAAGTGTTCAATGAGTTTTGGCGGATGTAATTGATGCAAGACTGAATCGTTTTAATGCCAGGGTGGCCGGGAGCAATTGGGCGTTCGACTTCGTCGCCATCTTTCTTCTCGAACCATGTGATGATCTGATAGCAGAAGTAGCTTTGAACGGTGGATTAATTGCGATACTGAATCACTTACTGGACCGACATTCATACTCAGCATAGTCGCACCGGATTCGATACAGGCGCACGCATGTGCAAGGGAGGTCACCATTGAGAGATGTATACGTATTTTGTATTCATTCGTGAGTTCCTGCGCGGCACGGATGCCTTCTTCTGTCGCTGGCAGCTAAGGACGGTCAAAGGAAGGCTGCATACACGACTTGGGGCACATTACCGTGATGACGACCCTCCAGCGTCGGACATCAGCTCCGTCAAAAAGGTCCATGAGCGCGCGGGCTTCGTCCACCATGATAGCCTTACTGTCGTGAAAGCGCGGATCTATGAATATCACCACCGGGCCAATAACTGAATCTAACATGGCAAGGCCGAGCCTAAAAAGCTGCAAGATCATCAGTGAGCCTTCACGCATGTTAAAAAGTCTAACCCACGAAATGTCTAAGAACATGTTTTACATAGAACGTTTCTGCAAGGCCTTGCCTGTTATATGATCACTGAAAACCGCGCTGGAAGCATAGGTAACCAAAGACTAACGGAAATCCTTCTAGCACTTTCATAGCAGCGACCCAGGCGTGATAACGAATGCCAGTCGTTTCCACCAGTTCACTGACATTCCTCGGGGTGAGAAAGCATCCCCGAACGCCATGAAAATTCAATGCTGTTCATGTCATTAATCAATCACATCCAGTATCACAGCTGGGGGTGGAACATACCCATAATATCAGCTGTATCGCCATAGATCGGCACATCCTTGTAAGGAAACGAGGGGATGACCCCCATTTCCTCTGCCTCGTTGGAAGAAGGCTGAGGCAGGGCCTCGTACAGACTGCTCATCCACAGGTCCAACTGAACCTTGTCCTCCTTCGAGATCGGGTAAGTTCCTTGATAACAGGTCCGTTGGGATTTTTGTGGGTGGTGCACGTATTCATTAGCGGTGGCGTTAGAGACGGGCATTCTAGAAGATAGGTAACGTTCCCTGCACGCCGGCCAGCTTTTTGAAGGAACGGAGTGTCCACACTGAGGATAGACCAATGTGGCGCATCGTATGTTCGGTGCTTTGACCTTTAGAATTCGCACTTGTGCACTGTGGTCCTTTCCTGTATTTCTGAAACACATCAAAGGGAGATAAAGAGAGACGACCATTTCCGTTTCATTCCCTAGCTGCGCCGACACGTTCTGGCAGATCTGAATGGCTTTGACACGTTTGATGAGTCGGAGAGATAATTTCGATCATCATCAAATATCAAAGACGACAATAGCCAGCGCGCAGTATCAAAGTTTAAAAGAGCTTCATGAACACTGGTATGTGGGCGTAGGAGGCCTCAGCGCAGTATGCCGTCGAGCCTACTCGTCAAGTTGACAACGGAGCCCGTGCGGTCTTTGCCATTCGTTTCATAAATTCAATGCTCCGATAAAACTGCTAGATCCAGGTAGGTGGAGACGCACGCCCAACCAAGGGTATGTCGTTCTAACCGTGACCGGAGGAGGGCCTCGAATCGGCGTTAGTCCGAGTCCAGAACTTCTCTTCATCAATCATGGATCCAGCGAATCCGATGCACATCCAAAGGAAGCCCGAAGCTCAAGTTGAGCTGTTCGCAGAGTCCAAAGATGAAGAGGGCAGTGATTTTTACAGGCAAAAAGGGTCTTGAATTATGCCCGAGCCAGTACCCGTTTCCATCAGAATGTTCACTGCCTTGATTGTTCTAGTGTGCACTTGGCGCTTGGGAGAAATGGTTATTTAAAATTCGCCGTCGACGTCGGCAACGTGTAAGACAGCGAAGAGATGGTGAAATGACCGAGGAAGTCAGTTCTCGCAGGAACGAGAGTGTTGAAGTTCGCTGAGCTTTTCAAACAGATGTACGAAAGGATATACGTAAAAGACATCGAAGAATCTGGCAGATCATTTGAAACAGCCGCGAAGGCCAAATTGACGGGGTTACCAAAACCGCATCAACGCTCAGTTGATCGGAGCTGTGCAATATTGATAAGGTCCGTAAGGACACCAGCAATAATACCCATAACACACCTACTTACATTACAATAAGTATCAAGTATTATACAATTCATGCACATATATCCACTAGAATGCGTGATAAACTTTTTACAATGGCGAAGCTAAGTATTAGAAGTGGTAGGCTGTCGTAGACTCTAGAATGGCAAGGGAAAATAGCGGTGCGGCAAAGAGAGCTAGTCGAAATGCAGCGAAACAATGATAGCAATAGAGCGGGGGTATCATCTAAACCGAAAAGAAGAGAACAATCGATCACATTTCAGCTCTACCGATGGACCTGAGCACGTTCGGCCGAATAAGCATGCCAGTTATCCACTTCAGCTTCTGGTACAGTTTGGGCAAATGGAGGGAGGGTGGTGTGGTAATGGTTGGAGGGGCCATTATGATTATGATGGTTGGATGACTGCAAAAACCAGTCAGCGAGCGGATGCGAAAATGATTCCGCACAACTTGCGCTGTAATGATCGTCTTCAACCTTGACGGAACCGTAATGATTGGAATGATAGCTGCTTGGAAGCGGGTGATGTGATAATGAATTTGGACGACTGTTAACCGGGGAATGCGATGAGTGTTGCATTTGGGCAGGCTGCTGGTGGGTGAAACAGAAAACAAATGGTCACTAGGATCCAGAGAGTTCTCATAGAGCTTGGAGGACATTACGTCACTCGCGCAAGGAAAAAGCACTCGCCGAAAATGGAGGACTTGAAGTTGAACTTGATCCGGAGGGGGTGTGAGGCATATGATGAAAAGCGGGAGCGTGTAAATTAAAGAGCGAGGAGTTGCCTGAAACACCGCCATGACCAGATGTGCCGTTGTGGGAGGGTATATTGCCGTACTGGTGATGGGAAAGCGGCTGCGGAATTGTAAGGGGAGGGGGACGATCACCATGGGGGGCGTCTTGCGGCTGGGTAAAAAAAGGACTATGAGACCATAAATGGTGCAATGCGAGGTATCAACGCACCAAGTAGAGGTCGTCCATTTTCCGTTTCTTGAAGTCGCGGTCACAGTTACGTGTGTCGTGGAAGTTGGACATGGAGTGCCTCCGGTAGTCAGAGGACAAATGACTACCGCGATGGTCAGCTTCCAACAAACGTCTCATTTCTTCATTTTCTTTCTGCAAGCGGGTATTTTCTTGCTCGAGCTCACGAATCTTGACCAAGGGGGGCGGTAAAGCCGCCACCTGGTCTGGGGTGAAACCCAAAGCAGTCTGAAGTTTGGTGACAGTCTGCTCGAGCTATAAAAAAAGGGTAAGAAAACGCGTTATGTTCGGGTTGGGAAGCGCGACTACTGACCTGCTCGATGTAGGCCTTTCGCTTTGCACGATGGCGAGCTTGAGCTTTAGCATTACGGCTACGCTCTGGACGATCGGGTTGTGACGATACAGATTCAGCAGCGGAGTGAGCCATCGAGGACATGTAACGTTATAACGTAACGTCTAGAGAGAGGAAGGATAGTTCGGGGTTGTAAAAAAAAAGATTGGACGGTTATTATAGTTGGCGTACGTTGAAGGACTCCACATTTGACGCCCAAGCCGTTGCAACTATTCCAAAAAGAATTCAGTGCCTCGGATTCCGAATTATTCGCTTTGAAAAAGTCAGCCGACATGTCTTCAATGCGACCCTGGTGGCAAGCTTGATTCCTTGCAATCTTGAATCAAATCTTAACGAACCTTGATGAGCATGCAGCAATCCCATTCATCCCATTCCCCTTCCCTTCCTAGTCACGGAAATCTTTTTTAACCGTCCACCACCGCCGGCTCGACCTGCAACTCTCTGAAAAAGATACTTTTGTAGTTATAATTTTTTCAAAAAGAGTTTCCCCGTCGGCAGTTTGCGGTTGTTCCATCAGGCTATTGCCGCTGTGCCTTAGGGATGAGTTCGTGTGTTGATCCCCGATCAATAAAAAAATATAATAAATTTACTTCCGCGTGTTCAAATAATTCCTCAATCTACTCAATTTTTAAAACTCAGAACTCCGCGATACTCCGCCACGTCTACCAGACCTCTTTCGTTATTGCGAAGTGTTCGCTGAGATGCACTCCCCGAATGTGCTCCTCAAGATCAGCGTTAAGTACAACGCATCCAACCCACAGTACAACCCTCGGATATCCACGGTCCCATATTCAGTTGCTTCGCACATGTCACCTGAATCCGACATTCAGGGACCCCGTCTTGCTCCGTCTATCATAAGATCGAAGCCCCCATCCAATATTAATGTAACGTCAAAACCTCGTATGTCTCCAGCAATCAGCCTTCTGGGTAATCCCCCTCGAGTAATGTAACGTCAATCCATGTATGTATGTCTCTATCAATCGCTCCGCAATTTCTGGGCAACCCCCTCAAGTACAACTCAAAATGCACACTCTCTTGACAATTTAACGACATTTGAGTGACAGACGGCCTCCTGAGCTTCTCAACAACAACCCTTATCGACCACTTGGCATGATCCTGCCAAAACAATTGAGCGGCTATCAACATCCGCTCGATGGGAATTTTCATCTTCTCTACAGCGTGCAGAAATGGTGAGGTGCCAATCACCTGCCACCTCGGCTATATATCGGTAGACAATTAATCGAAATTCTTAGCCACATATCTTGGGAACTCAACAAATCATCCAAGGTACCTTTCGGTGAGATCCGGTTCCGACAGCTACCCATTGTCCTAGTCCAAGTGCTCTCAAAGTACTCGAGTTCCGGGTCTCTTTTTTGACAAGGTAACTGAGCCCTCACAAAAGAAAAAAACGTGACATTCCAGTACCTCGATGCCTATTGACAGCCAGCTCCGTAACCACCGGGGCCTATACTCTTTCTCCAAATCGCAATAAAGTATCTCAGACGTGCTAACCAAGTTGGTAGTATACCCACTTGCAGAGTGAACCACACCAATTCAATCGGCAACCCCCGACTTAAAGTCCTCCCACGCGAAGGCTGTGCAAGTCTCTTCACGCCAAACTTCTTTCCGATCCAAGCCTCTGGTGATCTTCATTTATTAGCCAACCTGGGTATGTTTGCCGCATTAATGTCCTGCCTTTGTACGTCATGTCACTCCCATACAACGCCTCACAGTCGCGTTCGAGGGTCACTATCATAGCCAGCGGCAGGGCACTCAGGTTCGACCTAATAATAATCGCCGCAGCTAACCCAACAAGGGCACACACGGACCCATTTTTGCGACTGGCATCAAGTCGAGCGCTTTGTATCCCTGCGGTTCGGAACCTCCAATATAGGCATGTAAGAGCCGAAGAGCGAGCACCTCGCCCATTGACCCCCATACATAATATCTGATGCGATTCCAAATATGATAGGCGCAAGGCGTGGAACATTCCACATAGGATATGGGGTCGCGGCTCGGTGGTCATTGGCCGACCATCCTCCTTCCTGATTGGACCTTCGTCGATTTATTTCTGTCCCTCAGCCAATGCTCACGCTCATTGATCGAGGCCGTCTTGGCTTAGCTATATACATACATCGTATATTGGGATGGTATATTTCCAAGACTTGGTCTATAACTCCGGAAAATCTGGCTGCCAGTGGCGGCCACAAGTTCTGATCGTGATGGCATTAATCTTCACAATCCTGAGGACTCGGATTTCGCGATCACCGGCAATTAAGCTATCTCGGGACTCTCCCTCTGGCCTCATGGAAAGGTCAAGGCATATCTAACCGAGATAATGGGGTTATACTTCCAAGATTTGCATGGGAAGGGGCTTCAGGCTAAACTTCTCAGTAGTGGTGAAAGAAGTAAGTCATCTTGACTTCGGGACAATGTTTCTCCTAGGCTCTCTGGGAGAGAGCTCCTCCGAGTCGAATCCCGAAGGCAACTTTTGAGATGAACGGGTATCATTTGCGCCGGCGCCTCGTATGTAAGTATGAGCTCTTCGGGAAGGTTGTCAACTTTAATAATGCGGCCCCCAACTGCAACGGGGACAATTGATATAGGCCGTTGGCTACTCCTTTTGCACTAGCAAAAGAGCACTTCGGAAAGGAGCCAGTAGTTTACTTGGCCTCTATCCGCTAGATTTAGCAGGTGGCGTCCGAGTCAGCGCAGATATATTTACCTATCACTACGCTGTCTTGCAGTAAGTGCAAAGGGATTACAAGCGGACCGGCCGTTACTGACACTTGAGACCAAGCTGGCTCTACTCTGGTGCGGTCGACCGGGTCTGACAGTGGCAAAAAAGTTGACACGTTGGAAGCGATTTGATCGCAACGCCTAGTGCCTGGTCATTGGCGCGTGGGCTCTACCACACTTTATACAGTAAAGGTGGCAAGTCGGGTCCGCTTTCAGATATGATTGTGAAATGCAACGCAGATGCAACGCGTCCGATTCCTTTTTGTCCACGTGCAACATTCATTGCATGTCCGTTGTGCTCAAATTGCAATGCTGGCTGATATCAACACGGTCACTCGCAACTGCTACTGATTCCGGGTAGAAGGTCACTGAGGGGCTAGACGTCGCTGAGTTTGTGGCCCCTATACATACCCTAGTTGTTCCGCGGGCTTAGCGCTGAAAATGAACAAGACTGCTGGTGAATAAATTACCGCCAAGCGAGCTCTTGGAATGTATTTAATAGTGTCTGTGCAAAACTTAAAACCATGAAGATATAAATCAATACTACATTCAAACGGGATGACGACACATGCGGTCATGACGGATGGACTGTCACAGTTCATCATCCTCGGAAAGGATCAGTCGCCCCTTCACGGTGCGTCGAACGCCCACTGCCATCCCTGCATCACCTTCGTCCACGGCGTCCGTAGAGATTTCTTGCTTTGCGGAACGCTTTGGAACCGGCCGGGGTCTTGGGCGTGCCCTAGGTGCAGGCTGAGCTGCTGGAGCACTAGGACTTGAGGAGCGACTTCTCCGCGTGGATCCGAAGATGTCGTCTTCACTGTCCAAGACATTTTCATCGGCGCTGGACTCTCCAGCCGGTTGATTCTCGGGGTTCCCCACCCTACCCTTCTTCCTAGCCTCAACATCTTTACCTTTTCTCCGCCGTTTTTTAGTTCCCGCTGCTCGCATGGTTCCGATCTTACCACTTTGCGCTGCTGCCATGGCAGCTTTATCTCTTAATGCCTTTTCCCTTTCGAGGAAAGCCTCCATATCCCCGTACTCCGCATCACTGTCCTCAATGAACTGTGCTGACTTGTATTGCGTTTCCTCCTTCTTTTTCTTCTCCCGTCTCTTGCGCTTGGGTTCGTCATCATCGACAAGCTCGACGTCAGAGTTGGAGGGTGATCGACGTCTTCGTCGCCGACGGGTATTCTTGCTCAAGAGTTGTGAAGCCTTCTTGCCGTCAAGGTCGATGGGATGTTGGAGGAATTGATCAACGACATTGAGGCTGCTTTGTAGGTCAGAAGGAAGAATTGCTGCTGGAACGGTCCACTGCAATTCGTCACCATCTATGAACTGATCAACTGGTCACTGCTATAAATTTTGCGAAAGAACGAACCTTCGTCATAAATGGTGAACTTTAATAAGCGAAACACGAGCTTCAATGTCGAATTCTTCGTTGCGGCTTCTGCGTGTTCATCGCTGATGTATGGTATCACTGACAAGGCGTTAGCGCAGAGTAAAAATCGTCCAGAATTACTTACGGTAATCGAGAAATTTGGAGATTGCTTCTGCGGAGGGAGTTAGCTTCTTCTGCTCATTGTCGTCCAGATCACTGTCTTCGTCTTTGGGCTTTTGATCCGTCTCTTCAACAATCTTATTGCGCTGGCGAATGACTAGCACCAGGATCTATGCGATTGAGAAATGATTAGGGAGTCTTTGGTGAAAGTGATTGACATGGTTACGAACGTCTTTGACCCATTCTACAAGTTCGGTCTTCCTATCTTCCACTAGCGCAGCTATTGCAATTCCAATTTGCTCGCTCCACGAGTAACCCTTCTTGACTTGCACCTCGGGAGGAAATTTGGTATCTTCTACTGTCTCGCGCTCATGGCGGCCTTTGCGTTCCGGTTCCCAGCTCGAGTACTGTTTCCAGTGTCCGCGGTTCTTGGGGAAGAATGCCTGTTTCAGATTGTGAGACAGATAAGCATTGTGAGCGTTAGCATGTAAGATAACACAAATGAAAGCCTCACCTCCACCGCAAGGAATGGCTCTTCTTCCAACGCCTTGAAGAACCTGTGCAAAATGAAATTGACCAATTTCACAAGGTCCTTAGATGACTGGTCTTTCGGCAATGACTTTTGATCATCGAGAATAATTTTGAAAAGATTGAGTGTCGAAACCTACAAGAAGTTGGATGTTGAGAGACAAACAACATGTAATTGCAACGTACGTTGAAATATAGACCTTCTGCCTTAGCTTTGACGACTTGTCGGTGGATCAAGTTCACCGCCCTCTTCATAAACTCGGGGGAATCAAAGTCTCTATAGCGTGAAAGATATGTCAGCAGTGTCTTAGTTATCTCCGAGTTCGCAAATTTCTGCACATCAATCAAGCAACTGTCAATCAATGTTCCGCTTCGACCGTGCGGCGCACCATTTCAAAGGCATCAAAAGTGAACATTGTCTCATGAACAACCTCCTCCTCACTATCCCCATCAGGCTCGTTCTCGACGTCAGGCACACCATCTTCATCAGCTAGTCCCTGACCTGCGATAACTTAAAATGACACTGAGGGTGGAGAATGCATGGCTTACCCGTAGTCTTCTTCCTCTTACCCGGCTTCTTTTTCCTGACGTACACTGCCCCGGTATTCTCCTTCCCCCACCGTTCCAACATCCGTAGCAAGGCATAAGCGAGGTGCACGCTGGCATTTAAATAGGCTAGCGATTGCGTCCCCTCTTTGTACGATCGGAGGCTTTCGAGTGAGATATCAAGAACTTCGCCATTATAAATCAACTGTTGTTGTAAAACAGCAGCAGCCTCATTGAGCTGTGGGTCGGAGATTACCGACGAAGACATGATGTCGATCAGGAGAAGGAGCTGGGTAAGGCATTCTATTCCCGCTTGCAGCTCGTTCCACATTTTCGGCTGTAAAAAATGGCTAATGTGAGCCAAAGACCTGAACAGGTGATAGCTTTGACTTTCACGATACCTTTTCTTCCATGGCTTGTCTCATCCGCTTCAGCACCCAGATGATCCACCCGCGGTCGGTAACTTCCGCTACTAGCCCGAGGTTCCATTTTCGCTGTCCTTCGACGGCCTTTTCGTTGGAGCGGGATATAAGGAAAAATTCAAGGAACCACTTCGTGACGTAGAGGAGTCGAAGATGGTCCTTTTCTTTGATCTTCGGGCGCTCGGACTTAATATCTTTGAGCAGAGAGCGAAGGAACGCTGCCGAGAGAATTGTGAGGACTAGGAGAATTAAAAGTAACTGTACAGACGATTAAACGATGAAT
>QFEN01000127.1:0-12543 GCA_003316125.1 Auricularia polytricha
GAAACGTGTTGGCGTGACGTGACTTCTCGTGACGGTGATAGAAATGAGGTGTGACCGAAGCTTGGGCTGAATTTGTTGGTTGCTTGTCAGAATCTTTGCAGGATGCAATCTGTCGCGAGACAAGTGCGAGGCGGTATGTTGTAACTATTTCTACATATAAAGCAGCTCTTAAGCACAATACAGCGAGTCATTTAGGCACTCCAGTACAGTTCCGCATAGCAGCTACCTCATCCCGCATTCAATGGCAATGTCAACGGAGGTATGTTGGTCAACCAGGAAGAGTGTTCTGCTTCTTAATTTTCATGTTTTCAGAGCCGCTAGTTACTATAATCCTTTGCAATGGATTCAGGAAAAGTTTGCTCCGAGGGCAAGAAAAGCGGATCCAGCGGAGGAGAAGAAAAGAGGTGAGCAGGAGACACAGGGCCAGCAGAGCATGTTCGAGGCAGCTGTGAGCCAGGAGAAGGGGGGACGACCTAAAATAACATCTGCCGAAAGCGTTCCTACTGTCGTCAAGAAGAAGGCCACTCAAGTATGACCGACACCCTCTGATACTTACACCACTGATCATACGCATCACACAGCACAAATACTCTACGGCTAACTTCAAAATTTCACATAGGAAGCTCAATATGATTGGTCGACAGATATCTGGCAAACCAATCGACCATGCTATCGTGCAAATGCAATTTAGCGAGAAGCGAGCCACGAGCAGGATCAAAAGCATGTTGGCGACCGCCAAACTTCATGCGACGGCGTACAAAAATATGGATCCTTCCAAACTCATCGTTTGTAAGTCCTGATTACACGGTTCAAAGGGTAGATCTTCTAATACTCGGATAGCGGAAGCCTGGGTGACCAAAGGACCCAAGCAACTAAAACGACTTGAACCTCGGGGACGTGGAAAGTTCGGTATTAGAGTTCACCCCGATTCGCGCATGCATGTGATTTTGAGGGAAGGGAAAACATTTGAGCAATTGAAGAAGGAGCAACGCGAGCGGCGTTTGAGAAGAATAGTATCCGCAGGGTTGGTTCGGGAGGATGTACCGCTCAGAAACCCCTCTCGGACCTGGCAGTGGTAGCCGTGACTAGTCTTTATTACATTTTCAGTTATATATTATCGTGCTTTTATTCGAGCGTGAGCCATATGGATATCGAGACTTGCCAGCGCGACAGCTTCTGACGATTCTGAACTCCTACTAGCGAGCATGGTAGTACGTATAGCTAAAAATAGCAAAACAGAGTCATGACACGTCGCTCTTTCCTACAACAGACCACGACTCCAAATGACAAGACGCTGGCGAACACTTCCTCTGCTCCTCGTGAGCGCGCTTGCACCTTCCTTGTCATTAGCTGGTTTAGCTTTTGAAAATACGGCTATCGTCCGCACCATCGAATTAGGTGGTTCACTAGTACACGTTAGTACAACTTACGCTGTCAAGGCTCTCGAACCAGGACAGACCACCTATCAAATCGCGCTCAGCAAGGTTGAACGAGCAAAAACAAGTTGGCTTGAGGCTAAAGTAAAAGGACGGACTACACCTCTTGAGCTCAGTGAGGATGAATCCAGGTGTGTTGGGTTGTGTGTTATTCAGTACGCCATATTCATGTCATGCAGTACAGAGCATTTGTTGTCTGTTTCCCTTCCAAAAGAGTTGGCTGTAAACGGCACTCTCAACCTTGTGTTGGAGACTGTGCAAACGCATGCCACATACCCATTTCCTGAACAGGCCACTCAGAAGGAGCCCCAGCTGCTCAAGTATAAAACTGATCTTTTCACCATCAGTCCTTATACCACCCTCGTCCAGCGCACAAAGATTAAGTATGCGTTAGCTGTTACTTGAAGTATGCCGGATGATCTGATCCTTACATGACAGGTCCTTGTCGCCGAGCATCATTTCCTATACTACCCCACAAGACGTGGACAATTTCGTCAGAGATGGTTCTGTTACTAAATCTGGGCCAACTATTACCTATGGTCCCTATCACGACATTCAAACGGACGCAGAATTTATGGCGAAATATCAACAACCTATCTCAGTCCATTACAGCTTTGACCATCCTGTTCTTGAGGTCGGAACGCTCCGCCGTACAGCAGAGATTAGCCACTGGGGTTCCAACTTGAACATTGAGGACAAGATTCACCTCCACAACGCTGGGCCCTCGTAAGTGATGCCTCTCGCATTTCTTATACATAATTTATCTTCGAATTCAGTCTCAAGGGCCACTTCTCTCGCTTGGATTATCAGAGCCAAACTTATCAGCGCAAGCAAGCCCCACATATCCTTTCCGATTTCACTTTGCACCTTCCGCCTGGGGTGACCAATGCATACTACTATGACCAGAACGGGAATGTCTCCACATCCCATCTGCGCACAACACCGTCGGTTGCGAAGGGGAGCAAGGCAATCCAGTATAGCGTGCTTGAATTACGGCCACGCTACCCAGTTCTCGGGGGTTGGAACTACTCTTGCACTATTGGCTTCGACACGCCTTTGCGAGATTCAGTCGGCTATGATGCGAAGAATGGCATATACATGGTTGGCATACCTGTCATGACAAACATTCCTGGCGCTGTTGTTGATGATGCCGAAGTCAAGATTATATTGCCTGAGGGTGCAATGTATGTCGGATGAATTTCTGGTTTTTGAGTATTGACTAATGTGACTTGCAGTAATGTCGAATTCGTCTCCCCTTTTCCCGAGCTTTCCAGCAGTATGTCAACACATATCTCATACCTCGATACCACGGGGCGCCCCGCCGTCACCTTCGCATACAAGGATTTGACTTACAAGCACACGGGCATCATTTATGTGAGTGCATATCTTATACGTTGGGTTTGAAGGCACCAAATAAATATTGTGTCTAGGTCTCTTATCAGGTTCCCTTCTCGGCTCACTTGAAGAAAACTATGTCCGTTGGTGCTGCTTTCTTCAGCCTGTTTGCCTTTGCCTTCATGGCTAGGCGGGTGGATTTGAACCTACACAAGAAGTGATGTACAGTACCGCTGTTAATGACAATAAAACAGCTTCTTGCCTGATGGACGTAGGTGATATTTGTGATATTGTACATCGGATTCTTTGTGCCTCGAAGCTCATCGTGCTGACTCCTAAACTCCCGCGTGAAGCTGTGAAATTTTATTACGTCGCATCCCTTGTGGCGTTGACGACATGAAAGGAGATGAGGCTTGTTGGAAGATCGAGCGTACTAGAATATTAAGAACACGTTATAGCTTCCCGTCTTGTCCTGACATGCGTAGAACGTTGTTCGACTTTTGCCGAAATCATAATATAGCATGGTCCCTCGCCACCCCCACAGCCCTTTTAATCCCTCGCTGTCGAATTAAGTTATAACGTTTAGGGAGTGGATGGCCCATGTTCCCGTATAATCAAAGCTGGCCGTGATCAATTAGAAACGTACGCGATCACATCTTGTCTGATTGTCGCGCTTGCCAGGTTCTCCTGTTGATGTGTACATTGTTACTCGTACATAATATGTCAAATAGGGCCTAATGCATCGAGGAAACGTCCGCCAGGCAATCGCGTCTCTGCTGTTCTATGGAGCAGGGAGAACAACATGAAAAGCTCGGGTCGTGTAAGATCGAGCCCAGTTGCTGTGTCGATTTGAGATGTATGAGATGTACTGGGAGACGAGCGGAGCGGGTGCAAGCGACGTCGATCGACCCGGTATTGCAGAAGGTGTGCAAGCTACGTGGTCGCTTGATGCGATGGCCTTGCGACTTTGTCGTGTTCGATCTGTTTAGAGAAGAAGGGTGGCGCTGCACAGGGGCTAAATCTCCATTTGTATCAAACTTTCCCATCAACATGGCGTTCATCCTGCGCGAGTTTGACTTGTCAGAAAGAGTCTGGCATGATTTCAAGTCAAGGCAGAAGAACCGCTCGCAATGTCACTCTCAACTTGAAGAAGAACGACTGGTGGCGATCGTTAGGCTCTGGGATAACGATAGACTCAAGTTCAGAGCGAAAACACGGTCCTGCTCTCATCGGACGTGCGTCAGAGAGGCATTCTACACATCAAGGTCATCCAGATAAAGCTCGGACAGGCGGATCGTCGAACTTGCGGTCCCGCGCCCAGCTGGACAAACGTCAAGGAAATGGCGAGGGAGTGCAGAAGAAGCGTCTACTCCAACCTTATGATTTGTCAATACAACTCAAGCGCCTGTGCAGCGAGGGAGACCTGGATGGTGCCATTGAGCGTTTAAAGACGACTCCTCGGGATGCGCAGAACGTAGCCGTGTGGAATACAATGATCTCAGAGTGCTTGAGCGCTGAGCGGTACCAGCTCTCCTACGACTTGTTCGTTGATGTGAGTGGGTCTATCCGTCGGGTTTGTTACCACTTTTATAACGGGCTTCTACAATAGATGAAGCGTAGAGGGTTTTCGCCAAACAACATCACTTTCTCCACGATGCTCAGCGGTATTTCCTTCATCAAAGACTGGCCGAAATACAGCAAGCAATTGCAGAACGCGCATTCTCTTTACGAATCCTACCTAAAACACATCGAATCCATTAAATTTCACGAACCTGAAAACTCGAAGGAGTTGTCTCTGCAGCCTCTTGTCGCATACATCCAGATTCTCGGTGACGCAGGAGACTATCATAAAATCTTTGACGTTTACTTCGCCATTGACCAGGAAGGACCTCTCGCACCCGACAGGTTCGTCTTCACTGCGATGTTCAAGGCAATATCCACGCGTCAGAAGCGCTCGGCCACTGGCGGAGAGACTTCTACTCGCAACGGTGCTGCGTCTGATGCGAAGCACGTTTGGATACAGATGGAGAAAGTTATGCAGAGGAATCCTGACTTCTTCTTGGATCCTGGGCTCGTTGCGGCAGCCATTCGCGCTCTTACGCGGGGAAGCCCGAATGATCAAAGTTTTGCATTCACCATTATCCATGATCAGTTGGGCCTTTCGAAGCCAGGGGAAGAAGTGCCTCGGAGGTTGTCAAACAATCTTAACGCATGGACATTAGATGCTACCCTCCAGCTTTGCAACTCCATGCAAAAGCACAGACTCACCGTTCATTTCACGCGTCAAGTCATGGAAAAGATCAATTGGGACAAAGTATGGATGCGTTACCTCATCGACTCTAGTCACATACACAAACTTCTCAGAGCGTATGCTGGACTAGCCTCTCTCGGATCACTCAATGAGTCGAACGAAGCTCTTGAAGCATTGGAGTGGAGTGTAAAAAACGACGTAATTTATCATCTCCCCAAGTTGACGCCGACGCCGCAATCATACCACCTCGTCCTCATGACATGTTGCCGCAGCGCAGACTGGCCAACTGCCGTCCGCGTGTATGAACTCATGACAGGCGTCGAAGCCAATCAATTCGAGTCCGGCGGAAGCCGTTCTCCGACGGTGAAGAAGAGGTCCAAAGGAAAGAACCTGCCGACGGATGTCGAGACCATGTCGTTCCTTCTGCGCACCGCCCTTGCTGCCAACAACCTCACTCATATTCAACATGCGATGTGGCTTGCTGACTTTGCGCGCGTCGACGTGCTCCTTGGTGACCAAAAGACGGCCGCGTTCTACCGGTCTAAACTTGCTTCTACCTTGATGGAAGCGATCAAGCGCCTCCAACAGGCGGGGGGGCTCACTGAGGAGCAAGAGAAGACCTGGAGCTCGTACAGATCATTGGCACGAGAGGTTCTAAAGAGCACGAGAGGTAGCCCGACACCTGGAGTTGAGGAGGAGAGGTTAGGAAACATACGGACACTAGTTGACATGGACAACTACGTAGCCTTCGAGATGGCATCGCGTAGTACCAAATCGCGTACATAATGGAGGTTAATGGAGGGCACTCCATTAGGAGGTATATTGCATGACACTGGTGGGCAGTGAATATATTATCTACAAGATATAACGGGGATGGGGTGATAAATCAAGCAGACAAAAGATAGATAAATAGTGTTCGAAGAGAAAGGTCCGTTGTCCGAGAGGCTACGACGAAAGCCCCACCGCATTTACATAATTACAGGAGAATTGCATGGCGGACAGAGCACAGCCAGAATATAGCAACAGGAGGGGGGTACGAGGGAAAATATCAGTTCGCTATGCGACTGACTTTGGGCGGTCTCCAGGTCTCATCGACTCCCCTTTAAAGGCAGGTGACGGAGGAGCGAAAAGTGTGTCTTCGGTCAATGCCATTGAGACAGGTTGATATGTGTGTAGCTCTTGTGGGCTCGCCAAGTCGGGGTACCTGGTGGAGCTGATGTTCATCGGCATGGGACTCAGTCTTCCGGGTGTCTTGCGTGCTCGCGCGCCCCTCCCGCGACGTCTGCACAGCAGGACAATGCCGACGATGGCAAGAATGATCAAAACGAGGGCGTTAAGAGCCATCACACTAAGCATGGCAGGGAGGTATTTGGAGAGCTTATCAATAGTGTTTGCTACATCCGTAGACAACGACACCGATGTTGAACCGGAACCACCGCTTGAAGTGTTGTAGGTAATGTTACCCTGTGGCGTTCCGCCTCGGACATCGTGGAACTCCACTGATGCCTGGTTAGGGTCGACCAGAGAGAGCATTTGGACATAAGGGTTGCCCATACTCCCCGATGAAACGAAGTCACCAAAGTCGTACACAGCATAGACTGAACGCAAAACGTTGTCGCCTATCAACCAATCACTAGGGAGATAATCATTTGGCGATGCATTCTAGAATGATTAGCATGGACTCACAATTGGCCAGCTCCAACAGAAACACTTTGGGGCACAAACGAGCCGACACAGGTTGAAGGATCGCTCAAACTCGCTGGTGAAACATCAAGGGGATGTATCGGGAAGATTTGATCGCTGTTATGACAATGTCAATGGCTAAAAATACGTGATCTAATGCAGACACTCACTCAAACTGAAGCGCCATATCTATTTCTGCATCGCAGGGGACGGTCCATTGCCCAAGGCCAGAGTTATACTGGGCCCCAGATACGCTGCCATAAATGGCTTGACACGCCTCAGTAGGCGCATATCTGCATTCCTCGTGAGTAGATTCGGCTATCGACGCAAATGATCACGCACGTATACGACGTCCCGCTATCCAGAAGAACGACTGCCTTGTTCGATGGCGCTCCCTGTACACCAGTGGACACCGAATAAGTCTCCGTACCAACAATGAACGAGTCCAACAGCACATTCCAACGCGTCGGAGAGTTTACGGGCCAAGTTGGTATTTTGTTGGTGCTTGTGACATTTGAATATTGGGGCTCAGTCTCGCCTACATTCCGATGTGTTAACAAGTGCGTGAGATTAACACTGTAAACATACCAATTGCGAAGCTGCCTGAAACTTGATCATCATCTGATGTACTCTGCAGGGAGAATGCAATGAAGTTGGGTTCGGAAGGATTGTCTTGGAAAAGATTGTAGAGGAGGCTGCGGCCAGTCGACGCGCCAGTGGCATTCACGAGGGCATCTATAGTCGACAATGAGTCAAAACCCAGCCCTAGGAGTCCTGCAGCTCCGTAAGATAATGCTGGGTTTTGTGCGGACGAGACATCAAGAAAAGCTTGGGAAAGAACGGAAATCCTATTTGAAGTTGAATTAATCTACGGTATGCCACTTGAACACTTACTTACCCTGCGAACTCAGCCTTGACATAGGAAATATTCCCATATGCCCAACCAATGCCATACTTGTGCGCTCGAGTCAGACCAAAGATCCCTATTCAAGCGGAAATGCACTCACAGTCAGATTACTGGTATGGGACTAGTGAACGTAAGTAAGCAATGGTCAGAAATGGGGTGCCACTTACTGTAATGTTTGCATTAGGTATGGGTGTTGGACTGTTCAGGACCCACAGGTCAGAAGAGCCTAAGGAAGACGTAAGATATAAAAAAGGAAAGGGAATGACAAAATTTACCTGTGTCAAGCTGGACCAGATAATCTTGTTTGTCGATGAGTCACCTTACGGGTTGAATGGGGTATGTTACTTACCGACATCGCCAAGCGTAACCTGATTTTCTGGTGAATTAATTGGTATGGCAGGGCAAACGAAGGGTGCTTACATTTGCCATATAAATGAGATCGTTAACATCACTATCTCAGCAATCAGTTGGTATACATTGGATTGTGGAATGAAAATATAGCTTGCCTGAGCGTAAGCGCTGCGGAGACTGAAGACAGAACTTGTGGGCGAGAAACTGAAAGGTCTGTGCCCCCACTCCGTCGCTGTAGGGTTGTGCGCTTTGATTGAATGAAAGGTATTTTGACCGCCACTGAAACTCCGGCCAGGACTGCCAGAGAAAGAGCCTGTAACTTCATGGCAAAAGGTGAAAAGAATGACTTTGGTGATGGCCAGTGTAAGGAGTGCGCGCAGTTTTTGGCCGGTCTATGATAGCAACAACAAAGCCGTGAGCAAGCAGCACTGAATCTGTGATATCAACGAGGCATGGAACAAAGAATAATTTTGCGAAAGATTGACGGTTGTCTATTTGTGGCTATGGACCATGCACACCTCACGTGGCCTTCTTCGTATTTATTATTCCGTTCCGACGCGGTACCAAGTCTTTCTCCTGGACCTTCAAGTTCACACCATGGCACCAGCTGCAACGAGGAATACAATCCTTCGTCTCATAAATGCATCCCAGCATTCAGCGTGTCCATGTCATGGCTGCAGATCTGCAACCCACAACCATGCACACCATGGTGCCCTTGCCCTGAACCAACTCAGGAAGTTCGCAACTCCCGTCCAAACTGTCGAAAAGGAGTATGCATTCGAGGTACGTTCTGTTAGGGAAGCGTTATAACCGCTTACAATTCTTATCCAGGTTGCAGCATCAAATTTGAGATTTGGAGAAGGCGTCACCCGCGAGGTTGGTATGGACCTCAAGAACATGAAAGCCCGCAAGGTCAGATTGCTTCCCACGCCTTCGCACCATGAACATCATTATTCTCAATTAGGTTGGCATCTTTACCGACCCTACAGTGGCCAAGTTGAAGCCTATGCGAGTTGTAAGCATTCCCATCCCGTAATTTCGCAGTGTCAATAAATAATGACTTTGATCTTAGGCCCTTGAGTCTTTGCAATCTCAAGAAGATCTTCCATTCGAGGTATATGATCAAGTCCTTGCAGAACCCACAGAAGAGAGCTGGAGGAAGGCTATCTCTTGGGCGAGACAACACGATTTCAGCCACTTCTTGGCGTAAGTTACGATCGACTATGTGTAACCGCGACTTACCATGTTCATAGTGTCGGCGGTGGGAGTGTCATTGACACCGCCAAAGCAGCGAACTTGTAAATTTTAAATTTGGTTCGCATGATGTTTCCCTCACACCCTTTAGGTTCACCGTCTACAAGGATGCTGATCTCATGGACTTCGTTAATGCGCCCGTAGGCAAAGGTCTTCCGATCTCCCAAACCTTGCGGCCTCTCATTGCAGGTTGACAAGCGTGCATCAATATTGTTTGACCCTCGCTCATAAATTTGCAGTTCCTACCACCGCCGGTACTGGATCTGAGACCACCGGTGCAGCTATTTTTGATGTTACTTCACGTGCTTTCAAGACTGGTATCGCAAATCGTGCACTTAAGCCTGTTTTGGGCGTCGTGGACACGGCTAACACGGAGAGTTGCCCAACCGCTGTGCACATCAGCGCAGGGTTAGATGTCTTGTTCCACAGTTTGGAGAGTTACACTGCCATTCCGTGAGCTTCCACTTGAATTTTCCGATAGGCAAACAACAGAGCGATCCTTTAGTTACACAGAACGGACACCTCGACCTGCGAATCCAATTCTACGACCTTCTTACCAAGGAAGCAATCCCGTCGCAGATATTTTCTCGATGTGGGCTCTTCGTACGACTGTAAAGTACTTGCCTCGCATTGCCAAGGATCACAGTGACCATGAGGCGAGAAGCCAAATGCTGTATGTCTCCTACCCATTTCCGAATTACTGTTCTGATTTAGAACCAGCCTCGCGGCCTCTTTTGCTGGTATTGGTTTCGGAAATGCTGGTGTGCACCTGTGTCACGGAATGAGCTACCCCGTTCGTACAACAAATAATGTCAGGACTCAAGACTGAGCAGCTCTTCCCGTAGATATCCGGCTTGAACAAGAAAGGCCCGAAGTACAAGCACCCTGGATACCTGGTTGACCATCCCATCATCCCCCACGGCGTCAGGTAATTCCAATACTGTCATTTTAAAAGATGGAGAATGAACGTGAATCCTATAGTGTCGCCTTGACTGGACCCGCGGTCTTTCAATTCACTGCTCCATCTTCTCCCGACCGTCATCGTGAAGCACTTGCCGTTTTCAACGGTGTGACCGTTACCGACCCCTCGATAACAAGCATCCCTGACTCCGAGGTTGGCGCATATCTATACGAGTCTATCGCATCCTTCCTCGATGGACTTGGTGTTCCTCGTGGACTAAAGGCCGTGGGATATACCAAGAGCGACATTCCGATGCTTGTCGAAGGCACGATCCCGCAACGTCGCGTTTTGGATTTGGCTCCGAACATTGGAAATGTGGCGGGCGAGGATGGGAGGGAGCATCTGACCAGAATCATGGAGGCCTCTTTCGAGTACTAAACACGAGGGCCATTGTCACGCTTTGGAATTGCTTTGAGAACACCAGTGTACATGTATTATACCATCAATTGAGGATACAAGTCGCCTTGTCTTGCGCTCAAGTGGATTCTCAGCGCGTCTGTGGAGCACTTAAATGGTTAACAACCTCTCGGACAATTCCGAGAATGGCTCCTGAGCAACGCCGTAGCACGTTCCGCCCATGTATTGATCTACATGAAGGACAAGTGAAGCAAATCGTTGGGGGTACTCTTTCGGACCGCAATGAGGGACTGAAAACAAATTTTGTCGCGACGTGCGTATATGCACTCTGGCCCTTTCTGTGATTCATGGATGTCCCTACAGGCAACCTCCAGAATACTTCGCGGGAAAGTATCGCGACAATAATCTGGAGGGCGGACATGTCATAAAACTTGGGCCTCGGAACGATGAGGCAGCCAGGAGAGCACTTGCAGAATGGCGGGGTTCGTGTCCATCAAATTGTTTTCATGACGATATTTTTGACCGATGCATTCTTAATTTATAGATCATCTACAGATCGGCGGGGGTATCACAGCTGATAATGCCAGCGAATGGCTTGACGCGGGTGCGAGCAAGGTTAGACAAGTGAAGTGCGCAAAGGCGTCAATTAACTTCTCTCCCAGATCATCGTCACATCCTACCTCTTTCCCGGTGGCAACTTCGACTTGGAGCGCTTGCAGACAATCTCATCCCTTGTTGGGAAGGACAAACTCGTCGTAGACGTTAGGCACGTCCTTTAACTTACTCTGAGAGTATATGTATCTCATGATAATATCAGCTGTCGCCGGCGAGGAGACAAGTGGTTTGTTGCTATGAATAAGTGGCAGGATATTACTACAATGGAGGTGAACAAAGGTAAGTAAAGAACTCTTCGTCGTATTTCGTGCAGTGAATTTCGTGTCCAGAGAATCTCGACATGCTGGCACATTATTGCAAGTGAGGCTCATGGGCACTCCGTCTCCGTCGCAATTACCTCTGATGTTGCAGCGAGTTTCTCATCCATGCAGCTGACGTGGAAGGACTATGCCAAGGTATCGATGAGGAGCTCGTAAAAAGTTTGCGCATCATTTGATGTTATCATTTCGCTGCTGACTTTTCAAAAGAGCTTGGCGAATGGGTGACGATTCCTACCACATATGCTGGTGGAGCTAGAAGTAGGCGGTTTGGTCTCTGCATCCATTTCCTGCTGACACAATGCTTGCTCAGGCATTTCCGACTTGAAAACGGTGAATAGACTTTCGGGAGGACAAGTGGACTTGACATTTGGCAGGTAAGCCTTATGATCCCGTCATTCTTTGTGAGAGAACCAATTCCGGTTACTCTAGTTCATTGGACATCTTTGGGGGGACTGTAATTTTTGATGAACTAGTGAAAGCAAGCAAACAGTAGCATCAATATTAATATATAGCGCGTTGACAACAGGGGAATACCCTTTTCTGGTGGCGCGGGAAACGTAGCTCATAAACTGTATAGTACCATATCGCGTAGCGCCAGGATTATCGAGCCCGTCGCGGACGTACTGTACAACAGCCCCCTCAAGGTAAATATCTCGCCGTTATGCTGCTCGACCATGCTATCAAGCGTTCTGGACTGTTTCCGCGCATATTGTTCTCGTCCCGCTCTTTTCCGCATTCGTTTGGTCGATGTGCTAAACTCAGTGCTGACCACCTTTTCATTTCATTGTACAGACAACCCTCAAAATGCCCAGCAGCAAAGTCAAGGCCTACGAGCTCCAGTCCAAGTGAGCCCATAACAGTACTGGAAGAGGACTATCCTGATCGCGAAACTTTTTGTTGTGTGATAACGCAGGTCCAAGAATGACTTGACCAAGCAACTCAATGAGCTCAAGACCGAGCTTCTTTCTCTGCGCGTCCAGAAGATTCTTGGTGGCTCGGCCTCAAAACTCACCAGGATGTACGTTTGGAATTGTCAAATATGCAGTGTGGGAGGGCTAATTTGACTAGCAACA